>CAKNXH010082551.1:0-47922 GCA_932178445.1 Andricus quercusramuli
TTATTTTTTGAAAATTCGTCTTTTTGGTTTAAAAAAACTTTTTTTTTGTATAAATTTCATGTTTTTTTATTTAAATATAAACTACTACACTTTTTGTTGGGAATTTATATTTTTAGGTTGAAAATTCAACTCCTACGTGAAATTTTTAATTCTTCTGTTGAAAATTCAAGTGTTATGTTTAAAAAACATCTTTCATAGTAGAAAAGACATTTTTTGTTTAAAATAAATTAATAAATTTGAAAATGTAAAATTTGTATCTGAAATGCTGTTTTATTCCATTTATAAAAGATTCGATGTTAAAAGTAGTTCAAGATTAAAACGCTGATATTTGAATATTAATGATCAAGGAAAATTGTTAAGAATTCACAAAGGTGACTTCTTAACAAAATTGTTGAATTCTCAAAAAAAAAATTACATTTTGACCCAAATACCAAAACTTTCATGAAAAAAAATGAATTCTTAACCAACAATATTACAGTAGACTTTTCAACAGAGAATAATGAACTTTCAACCAAAAATAGTAGAATTTTCTTAACAGTTCTCATTACTTCAATACTTTGAAAATATAAGAATAGAAAACTGAACATTTTAGTTTATGTAAAATTCATGCTAAAAACAGTATTTTTGAAAATATTTTTGAAATTAATTATTCCTATGGACAAGTGTCTAAGAATGATCCTCTTTGACAAAGAAGGTGTGGATCTCGGGACAGTGAGGGTACGTGGGTTAGCGTCAGCAGATGATGAACTTGTTATGGCAGAGTCAATCTAAGACTTGCAAAGAATGTTGAGCAAACTGAACACAAGTATGAAAAAAGTGGGCCTCAAAATAAACGTAAATAAAAGAAAAATATGGTCCTTGAAAGGAAATCATAAATTGTATATCACGAAAAAAAGTTGGTAAGCTCCAGTGGCCTTATAAACTGCAAAAGATATGGCAATCAGGAGAATTTCGTGTAGAAAAATATTTTTTTTCATACCTCGGTCGATCAGTGATTTGAATGTTGGCGCCTTGAGCTACTGCGCTTGCGTTAGGGTCGTGCGCTGGTGGGCCACAGTTGGCGCGAAGTTCAAAATCAGTATCAATTACAATTCTGTTTATAAAAATAAATAGTTATCATAGAATGCACAAGAATACATATCAAATGTATAACTTTTGATTCGAGTTGAGAAAAAAATTTATAACGCCTATATTTTGTAATGGTTTATTTTCATTGAATTCCAAAAACTAACCTAAATTTCAACAAAATTTCAGTAAATACAATTCATATACATTCCTGTGAATTTCATGATAATTATTGATTGCAACTGCAAGGATTATTTTTAATACCCATTTTGAATTCCATGCCAAATTGAATTTAGAGTTTGAAAGCGTATTGAAAAATTACTTCGAAGGTGACATTTTTGATTTCATGAACATATAGTTCATTCTTTGTTGACCAGTGTTTCATAAAAAGTATTAGATGCTCGAGTAACGGATTTTCAAAAACTTCATAAATATCTATTTTTTTCTTACAAAATTAGATGCAGCTGGAAAGTTGATTGAAGGTATCGAAACCGTAGAGGTCAAAATGGATGATTTTTCTATTTTTGGAAACGAACTCCAAAGGATCACCTCAAACAATACTTTGCTCAATCCTGCTGCCCTAAGACCCAACTGGATGAAATACAGGAGGAGGGCATATGAACCTTTCGAACACTATTCTGTTTATTTAGAAATGACGCATGACCGGTATTTGGAAGCACATGTTCTCGAACATAAAAATGTCAAAGGTACTCATCGGAGCATTGTGGATCTTCCTCATAAAGCTGAGATAGACGTTGGAGGTCGTCAATATATGGCTGAACATTTCAACCAGTACGTTATCGGTCGCACAATTCCTCTGTCAATTCGTGGAGGAAACGGACACATTTTTATAGCAATAGAAGGCACAAACAGAATTTCTTATTCACCCATAGGCAAAGAGCTACCCCAAGTTGAAATGGAGGATATATATTGAACCTGCAGCTCCTTATTCGAACCTGCTTTGTCACTATTTAAACCTAAGGCCCCTAGAGTAGAACTGGGCGAGGCAGCCAGGACGCCACATTATGGAGTGCAGAGCACTTGTTCGAAATTATAACAAATTGTGTATGGTGTCGTTAGAAAGCTTGATTCTTTGGCTACAAAATTGCCTCTAGGCATTTTAACGTAGCTTGCCTATTACATTTCTTACAACCGTTTTCCAGAAACGCTGTTTTTGCTCAACTGTAAAAACGTGGGGCGAGGCAGCCAACCATATAATACACAGACGTGTAATAATGTTGAGTTCTTCATAGGTCCAAGATAATAAATAAAAATGAAAAAGAAAGTTAAATGTCTTCTCTTACATTTAATGGAACTCAAAAAAAAATCGGAAAAAGTAATGTCATCATCGTTGCCGCTGTCCGAGGTTTCATAAGGAGTTAATCCCTTCTTCGGGCGGCTCCGTCGATAGCCGCCACGAGCAATTCGCTTTTTAGCCTTTTCAGCATAATTTGCTGCTTGTTGGCTACCTCGCCCCACACGTGCTTTTTTCCAAAAAAATTTCGCCCAAAAAAAGTATTTTTAATATCGAAAAACCAACCATTCCATCGTGTTAAGCACAAAATTCTACTGCGGAATATACTCACATACCTTTTTTTTTACACAACCGACCTTACACTACAAAGGCGTGCAATTTTAATTAACGCTGTGGGAATAAGAAGAAATTGGCTGCCTCGCCCCACTGGCTGCCTCGCCCTGTTCAACTCTACCATGAACCTTCAATTCTCTGAGAATGAAACCTTAGAACCTCTTTTGACTCTATTTCAATATACAGGCTCTAGTTTGAATCTTTAGAAGCTTGTCTTACAATACAAGAACGACGCTGTAAACCCTATTTTCCTTAAGGTGCTTCAAACGAGTCGGCTTTCAGAATAATAGAAAATACGGCTACAAGGATGAATTGTTTCACGTAATATTTTCACCATATGATCCAAAGGTTTATAAATGTGCATGGCTAGATCCCTTTTTTGAAAAATGATCTTGTTGTTTTTTTTTTTGTTAATTGAAAAAATGCTGAATTTTCTGCGCCTGGAAACAGGCCACCGAAAATGGATAGGCTATATTTTCAGTTACACGAAATTAATTTTGGAAAAAAGAGAATCTTCAACAAAATAGTTAAAATTCCAACAAGAAATATGAGTTTTTAACAAAAATGGTGAATCTTTAACAACAAGAAAAGAATTTTTAACAACGTACTTTAACCCTCAGACAATTACTTGAATTTTTACCCAAAAAAGACAAATTTCCAACAAAATGGAGGCATTTACAACTAAAATATAATTATTTTTGAACAAGGACAACGATTTTTCAATAAAATAGTACAATTTTTAACTAAACATTTTCTTATGTATATTTCTGAATAAAAACGTAATTAACTGAAAATGACTCTCGCAAATTTTCACCAGCCTTAAATTCTATTTTTCTATTCGATTTCTTCTAGAAAACTAAATATTCGAATTGGGCTTATTCAATTAATGGATGAAAAAATAGTTTGAGCGCAATTCAAAATTTGAATTAAAAACAATTCTTGTAATTTAAATAAATAATTATTGAAAAATGAACAAGAATGTATATAAATTGTACAACTTCTGATTTTAGAGAGAAAAAAGTTTATAAGACATATATTTTTTGAATAACAGTTTAATTTCTTCGACTTCCAAAGAATAACTTACATTTCACTAATCTTTTAATTTCAGAAGTCCAAAATCAGAAGTTGTAACATTTATACAGATTCTTGTGCATTTTTCAATAATTATTAATTTAAATTACAAGAATTGTTTTTAATTCCAATTTTGAATTGCGTGCGAACTGCGGCCAACCAGTGCGTGGCCCGAACGCAAGCGCAGTAGCAAAAGGCGCCAGCATCAGTGGGAAGGTGACCGTACACTGGACACTAGCGCACTCTGCCGCTTCGGGGAAGAAGCTCGGGTATATAACGGGAAGTTTACTTTCTACAATGCGTCTTCTCTGACAGTTAAAAATGTTTAGTATGCAAGTTTCAGCGTACCGTTTTTTAATAAAAGTGCCACATTACTGTAGTGTTAGTGGTTGCAACACTACAATGAAAAACGATGTTCGTTTTTTCGACTTCCAGTGAACTCGACAACGTAAGTACAATAATAGCGAATACAATTGTTCTTGTAGAAAGAATATGGAGGGCGTCTATATAAACTCACTAACCTGATATGGAAATTCACTAAAAAAAATATTTTTAACAATAAGTTGCAACAATCACAAATAATGTAACTCTAAAACCTTGAGCAGGTGCAAATTTAAATAAATATTTGTATTTCGCAGTCGTGACGAATGGATAAAGATCGCTGAAGTTGACGAAAACGTGTTTGTCCCGATTTTCGGATTTGTAATTACCATTTTGAAGAAAAGTGCTTCAAACTTTCTTTCTGAGATCCTTATTACATCGAGATGTTGTTCCTACTCTCTGAGACGCTGGAAATAAGTGTAGGAAGATAAAAAGACATCTGAAGAAGGTCAATAATTTTGTTGATGTATTTATTATATTTGTTTACTATTCTTTATAACTACTTAAAATAGTTTTTTTCTGAATTTATAACAAATCCAACTTTAGATTCCGTGAAATATAATGTCCAAAACACTGCATTTTCTACGACCGTTGTATAAATAACGATCTCCTTCAAAGGTGCAAACGTAACCTTTAGTATTATTGCAAATCATGAATATTTAAAATCGTAGAAATTTCATAAAAATTAGAATTTTTGAGTGAGCATGTATAAAGTTTGTCTTTGTGCGATTTTTGAAAGAGATTTAATACAGAAAAAGGTTGAAATTATTCAAGATCATAAAATTTAATTTGAACCTCAAAAAAATTGAAGAGGCTTAAATATATTGAATTGTACAACATTTTCTAGGAAAATAAAAAAACGAAGTATCGTATTTTGGAAGGACAAACATAGTCTCTAAGAAAAATTCAGGCTGAAGATTCATTTTTTAATCCTATGTTTGTCCTTTCAAAATACGATAATTCGTTTTTTCTTTTTCTTTAAAATTTAGTCAAATTCAGTTAAATAAAAACCTCTTAAATTTTCTTGAGGTTCCAATAAAATTTTACAATGCTTGTCTTAACTCATTCCAACTTTTATTTTGTATCAGGAAGGATTGTTTTTTCTCTGAAACATCATTCATAGAATAACATCGTTAATTTTAGCTTCTATGGATGTCGAAATTTTTTTGATAAGAACATGAGTTTTGTAAGCAAAAGCTTGAATAATTTAATGTGAATTAAATTGTAAAATTACAGATACTCGTGAAGGGAAAAACACTAACAGCGAAGAGGGTGAAAAGGTTCCAAGTGGTGAGAGTCTAATTTATGTTTATTGTAAATAAAAGAAATTATAGTTATACAGCATACCCAAAGTATACTGGAATATGGATTTCTGCTTTTATTATGCGTTTGTATTAGTTATTTTTTATAAATAAAATATGTATTGTTACAAAAAATAAATTATCTATTATTATTACCTTCTTTACATAGTAATGAATGGAGTTATTAAAATTTTTTTTTATCTTTTTGGATTTGAATTTTGCGGCCTTCAAGTTTAGTTCCTTCCTCGAAACTAAGAGCGCTGTAACTCGTGTACGGAAATATACACTGCGCTCTTATGGCACCTTCCACTCTTTAATACTCTCTGGATAAGGTTCTAACATCTTCAGAAAACCACCCTCACAGTAGCATCGATCTGAATTAAATTTGAGTATTGTCAGCAATCTCTGTTCATCCCCTACTACCAAAGATCGATCGTTTTTCACGGTTATGAAATTTCTTAGACCGACGATTTTTGTATCATCTCAACGAACCAATGGATGATGTTCTAACATCCTGAGGACACATTACTCGAAGTGACATCGATCTGAATTGACTTTTAGAGATATTAGAGATTTTTCTTCATCCTCTACAAAGAAATATTAAAAATTTTCCGCAGTAACAAAAGACATTCGACCTAATGATTTTTTATCAACCAAATGAAACAACGGATGTTTTCACATCTCAAAGAAATCACCATCAGTAGACCCAACAGCTTTCATTACTGCGAAAATAATTACTGTGGAAAATTTGTTATGTTCTTTAGTAGCAGATGAACAAATATTTTTAACACCCCTCAAACTAAATTTAGATCGGTGTCACTAGAGCGATTGTTTTTTATGAATGTTATAGCATCATCCAAAGGGTTACTGAGTTGTTGAAAATATCACTGGGGTCGATCACATTGATTATTTCGGAAATTTTCCGATCTTCCTAAGTAGGGGATTGGAAAAAAATCTCCTTACATGTATTGAAGCAATTTCAGATTCATGTGACTGCTAGGGTGTTGTTGGGTGATGATCCAAAAATTAGTATATGTCCAAAAACTTGGAAAAATTTTAACTATTTACGTCTAAAATTGCTATTGTTGACTGTTGCTGCTGTTCTCTGGATTCAAATAATATTTAATATATTCGAAGAACAATAGGTATGTTAACATGTTTCGTTGAAAATTGGTATTTTACTGGTCTGGACTACTTTCAATATAACTTGGCATTTTGCCACCTAAGATGCAGTTCCAATTCTTTCTACGAACATTTTCAGTTATGGAGAAACTTAGAACCTAAAAAAGAATATATTTCTCTAAATTAAAAGCTATATACAAACAAACTTTCTTACTGATGAAGCTTCTCTTTATGAAACTTTTCATCGACTCTTGCTCGAAGTTCAGGGAACGATCCAAGTTCCCTAGAAAGAATTTCGTGTTGATCTTGTTTGGCCAACGTTGGGAAACTAATTAAGATTAAGTACTTCAATGTATACCTTCAGCATCTACCACAACATTGTTTTAGATGATTAAAAATGTACATTCGAGAGAGTGCACTTTAAGTATAATCCTATAAAAGTGCATACCTAATTTTAATTTTAACCTCGTAAGAGAATCATCTCTCCTTTAATTGACTTAATTTGAATTTCATGAAAGTGTCTCTATTAATGAGAAGAAATAGAATTTCAAAAGATTTAGGTTTAATCACAGATATTACGACCACTTAAATATGAATCACGAGTTTTTAATTGCTTAAAAATTAATTATAAGTGAGTGATAAGTAATTTTTTTCCCGGGAGGGGAAGAAAAAGTCCCTAGCCGACTTTACCCCGTACCTTAGCTCACCTTCTTCCGTACCTTAGTCGTCTTTACCTCTTACCCTAGCCGACTTCACCTACCTAATTATAATTACCCTACCCTACCCTGATTTACCCCATATCCTAGATGGCTTTACCCCGTATTTTAGCCGACTTTACCCCGTATCATAGCCAACTTTGCCATGTATTCTATGCGACTTCACCCCTCACCTCAGCAGACATTACCCCATATACTAGACAACTGTACCCCGTACATTAACTGACTTTACCCCCTAGCTCAGTCGACTTTACCCCTTACCTTAGCCAACTTTACCCCGTACCTTAGCCAACTTTACCCCGTATCTCAGCCAACTTTACCCCATACCTTAGCTTGTCAAAAATTCTTCTTTTTTGGTAAAACATTAATCTTCTTGTTTGAAAATTCTAATATTTATGTATTTTGTTGAAAATACGCCTTTTTTGGTATAAAATCAATCTTCTTGGTTGAAAATTCGTATTTTTTGATTGAATTCAACTGGTCTAAATTAAAAATTTAAATATTTTTTTGCTGAAACATCAACTATTACATTTTTTGCCAAAATTCATCTTATTGGCTGAAAATTAATTTTGAAAACTGGAAATGTATCTATTCCTTTTTTGGTAGAAAATTGATCTTTTTCAGTTAAAAAATGAAACATTAGGTTCAAAATTTATTTATTTTGTCAAAAATTCGTTTCTTTTTTTTTGCTACAAAAATAATTTTGTCGGTTGAAAATTTAACGGTTTGGTAGAAAATTGATGTATTTTGTTAAAAATGCCTTTTTTTCTTGTAGAAAATCAATTTTTTGTGTTGGAAATCACCTGTTTTGTGTATAACTCGTATTTTTGGCTGGAAAATTCAACAATTTGGTAGAAAATTAGTTTTTTCATTAAAATTGATTTTTTTAATGAAAATTTAACTTTTAATTTTTTCAACATTTGTTAAAAATTCCTCTGTTTAGGATGAAAATCTCGCTTCCTTTTTAAAAATTAATTTTCTTTTTTCAACTGAATTTTTTAAACTGAATATTTAAAATTTTGGTTGAAAATTCAACTGTTCGGTTAAAAATTAACTTTTTTGTTGAAAATTCATTTTTTGGGTTGAAAATTTAACTTTGTTGTTGAAAACTCGTCTTTTGACTAGAAAATTCAACAATTTGTTAGAAATTTCAACTATTTGATAGAAAATTCAACTGTTTTGTAAAGAATTATTATGGTTTATTTAAAATTTATTTTCTAATCATGAAAATTCAACTATTCCATTGGTTAAAAACTGATCATTTCTACTTTAAGAATAAAATTATTTGGTGAAAATTTATGGAATTCCTTTAAAAAAAAAAAATTTGAGTTAAAAATAAATCTTAAGTTAAGGATTTAAGTATTTTCTTGGAAAATGGTCTTTTTCGGTCAGATTTGACTGTTTTTGATTCAAAATAAAATATTTTTCAATTGAAATATCAACTATCACCGTTGTGGTTGAAAATTCATCTTTTTAGATTGATTGATTGAAAATTCAACTGTTCAGTTAAAAATTAACTTTTTTGTTTAAATTTCATTTTTTTGGGTTGCAAATTCAACAGTTTTGTAGAAAATTTTTTTTATTGAAAACTAATTTTTTGTAATGAACATCTAATTATTCTATTTTTGGTTAAAAACTAATACTTTTTGTTTTAAAAATTCAACAGTTTGGTTGAAAAATTATATTTTTTATTAAAAAAACGCCTTTTTGACGCTTTTTTAAATCATTTTCTGAAACTTTTCTTATTTATTTCTACTGTTTTGTGGAAAATTAGTTTTTTAGATGGAATAATAAACAATTTTGTAGAAAATTGAACAGGTTGATGAAAAATTATTTTTTTCTTATTGAAGATTAATTTTTGTCATGAAAATTTAACTGATCCATTTTCGGTTGAAAAAGAATCATTTTTAATTTAAAAACTCAACTATTTGATTGATAATTGTATTTTATTTCAAAATTAAGTTGTTCGATTAAAAATGTATGTATTTTTTTGAAAATTGGTATTTTTTGTAGAAAATCAATCTCATCAAATGAAAATTAATTCTTTCGACTTGAAATCTACTTATACTATTTTTAGTAGAAAATTATGTTGAATTTCATTTCTTTTTTTTTTTTGCGAAATTAATCTTCTCGATTGAAAAATTAACAATTTTTTTGGAAACTGATCTGTTTAAATTGAGTATTGAAGTCTTTTTTACGGTTGAAAAATATTTGCTTAAATTTAAAATATATCGATTCGGTTAAAAATTCAACTATTTGCTAGAAAATTTAACAGTTTTGTAGAAAATTCGTTTTTTTTTTTGAGAATGAATTTTTTGTAATGAAAATTTAATTTATTTTACTTCTTTCACTTTAGACAAAATGCAGAATTGACTTATAATGATCAGTTAATCATAGTTTTTTTTAGTTTATTTATTTTTTGTTAGTAGCCCGTGCGGAAATTTCGTGATCTGGCCCGGATAGGGGCCCGATCTGGCCAGGTTAAACCTCAGTCGGTAATCAGGCAGCCAGACTCGTCTCCAATCGAAGCGATCATTTCGTGCCGTATTTAGGGCTGTCAGGTCGGGGCCCGGCCTGGGCCACGTCAGGGCCCGGTCAGGCTGAAAAATGGTATTTTTTAAGTGGATTTAATCGTACTTTATTACACTTAATTTATTAATATTATTTTCAGGAGATTATTAAATAGGAAATAAATATAATTTACAATATAAAAAAAGAAGCAAATTAACATTATCAACTACAGCAGTCTTCAATCTTCCCAAAATTTGGGATAAAGGTTTCTCGATTTTTGCGAGAATTTCAAAATTCCTCAGCGACCCCATCCAGATCTGTAAAAAAATTAATTAAAATTAAATTTCAGGGTTTACCTATAAAGCACTCATCAAAACCATAGAATCTGATATAAAATAAAAAATTTACCCGATGCTGATGTAAGAAACAGTGGAAGACCGGCGATTGGTGTTAACGAATGGACCGTTATTAGTGTCATCATAGTCGTCTCCATAGACAGGTCTTCCAAACCAGAAAAAAGGAAATTGGTAGTATCGAGTTTCTTTACCAGAAAATAATTCTAATCCACCTTGAAAAAAAATTACGAAATAATTTTACACCAGCGATACTTTAATAAAAGGGGCGATCGATTTTCTTAATACACTCGGCTCCCAATATAAGACCGGTTTGGGCAAGACCGCATGAACCATTTCTGTTATATTTGGACGCATGACGCAACCTGACAAAACTAACGGGCTGAGAGTGCGGCCGTCATGTTGTTTGTCACGCTTGACTAAGCAACGCATCTCTCTCCTGAAGCTCCCCTCATTATTAAACTACTGAGGACATCAATTTTCGGAATAACGTAAACCGGGGGTGCTTATATCGGGAGTTGAGTTTACGACTAAAAAACAAACACACGAGCTACGCGCACGATTAGTTATAATTATAAAATATAAATAAATAATATAAATAATTATAATTTCAAAAAAATCTCACGTAATTTTCAAATTAAAATATGAACTCAATATTATTACAAATCTTTAAATTTTAAATCTAATTTTTTTGTTCAAAATCTCCATTTTCTGATGGAGACTGGTACCATGACCTAAAAATTTTCAACCGGTTGTATTTTTAACCAAAAAAGATTAAGTATTTTCCAAAAAGACGGTATTTCCACCGAACAGTTTAATATTTTAATCCTCAAATATGAATTTTCAACAAAAGATAAATTTACAAACCAAAAAGACGATTTTTCAACCAAAAAAGATTTTTGAGTCGCGAAAAAAAATTGCGGCAAATTATGATTTGGCGAGGAAAATAAAATTTTTGAATAACTATTCTTGTTTTACGCTTCTTTGTTAATTTGCTGTAAAGTAATAAAAATAAAATTTTTCAGGTTTCTCGAGAGAATTCAAAAAAATTGATGAAGATTTCAGATATGTCGAAGAAGTATCAAGAAAATTTTGAAGAAAGTTTATTTTTCATTTTACAGAATTTTAGAAATTTTTAAGAACAATTTGACTGGAAATTAAATTCACACCAATTATTTCAAAAATGATCTTAAAATATTACGGATTTATTTTGGCAATTTTGGAAATCTTCTATGATATTTTGAAATTTTCTTAAATATTTTCTAAAAATCAATTCTTCAAAATAAAGAATTTTTCCTAATATTATTTAAAAAATTCTGCAAAATTGAATATATTGCTTCAAAATCTTCCAGATTCTGGTTTGAGAATTTTTTAATTTTTCGAAATTTAATAAAATCTTTATAAATATTCTCTGAAAATATATTTTGATAAATAAAAATCAATCCAGATTTTTCCAGAAATGTTAAGAAATTTTTTTTATTCTTTTGAAACCTTTCTGAATTCTCAGGAAATCTACATTTTGTTTCAAATTTGTTAAAAAATTTGTTATTCAAAACTATTCTTGCAACTTGCAAAATTTCTTAATTTTGCCTTAAAATCTTCTACATTCTTTTTCGAAATTTTCGGATATGATATTGGATATGATTTGCATAATAAAAGTATATTTATATTTAAAATACTTCTATTCTTATTGCATAATTTTTAAAATTTTCGATGTTGTGAGATAATTATCTAAATTGAACCTTCAAAATTATATGTAAATGTGTTTTAAGTTTTTATGGAATTAGTTAAAAAGATTATAAATAATTGATATTTTTGGAAAAATATGAGATAAAAATTATTTCGATGTTTCAATGCAATTATTATTGCTTGATATAATTTTTTCTAATGTTTGTGATGTTGTGAAAAGAGTATCCTAATTCAATTTTTAAAATTATATGTGCATATATTTTAATTTCTCCTGGTATTACTTCGAAAGGTTATTAATGATTGCAATTTTCAGATAAATATTAAATACAAGTTATTCTAATATAAGCTGTTTCTGTTAAAAATTACATTTCCTGAAATTAGTTAAAAGATAACTAATGAATTAAATTTAATAAAAGAAAAGTGCAAATATAAAGAAAAATATATACAAAGTAAAAATTATTTGAAAGTTTCAGTGAAAGTAATTTTTTCATACTTTTATGTTGTGAACTGATTAATTAAGAATTAGCTGATTAATTTGGTTCATAATATCAAATGACATTAAAATTGAAATTAAATGTTCTCTAATTAAGTAATATACATTGATTATTTACTTTGACATTATCTAATTGAATATTGGCTATAATTTGTATAATAAAATAAAAAAAAATAAAAAATTAGCTTAAAAGGTACTTTGAATTTTATAATGAAATTATTATAAAAATTCCCGTCGCCTGCGAATTTAGGCAAATATTTAAACTTTAAAATACACCTCATGGTGATATCCATTTGATAAAAAAAAATTAATAAATTAATTCAAATTTTCATAACAAATAAAAAGTAAAAATTATTTGAATGTTTTAATGAAAATAATGATTTGATACTTTCCATGTTCTAAACTGATTAATTAATTATTAGCTGATTAATTTTTGTCACAATATTTAATTACATAAATATTGAATTTTAATTAATTTTAATTAGATAACATAAATTGATTATTCACTTCAAGGTTATGTAATTGAATATTAGCTATAGTTTTTATAATAAAAATTTTCATTTAATTAATAATTTAAATTTGAGTAATGCAATTGAAAATTCAAAAATATGAATTTAAAATTAATTGAATATTTAAATGAAAATATTTGTGTGATGCTTTTTATAGTTTTAAATGATTGAACAATTATTGATTCTATTAGAACTTAAATTTCATATTCAGAAATGAAAGTTTAAATTTAAAAGAAAAAATGAAGTATTTATCTTATGAACTGTTTGATTAATTATCAGCTGATTAGTTTTAACCACAATATTGAATTACATAAAGATTGAATTTGAATTGTTTTAAATTCAGAAACATAAATTGATCATTCACGTCCAGGTTATCTAATTGAATACTGCATATAATTTGCATAATAAAAGTATATTCAAATTTGAAATACCACTAATTAAATTATTTTTCAAATGAAGCTGATGTTGTGAAACGAGTGTTTGCATTCAATTTTCAAAATGTATTTTTTAAATATATCTGGATTTTCATTTCAAAATTAAGATGGGGGATGATTGAGGAATCAAAATATAATATATGGTATTTGAATGCCTGAATGAAAACTATAGTTGAATGCTTTTTATGTTGTCAACAGAAGAATGAATCATTAGCTGATCAATTTTTTTCAATATTAAATTACCTAAAGATTATATTTTAATTTGTTTAAATTAAGTACATAAATTGATTATTTGATTGAAGGCCATGAAATTGGATATTGACTAATTTGTATGATAAATGATTATTTATGTTTGAAATACTTCTATTCCAATTGTATAATTTTGGTAAGTTTTTGGATGTTGTGAAATAAGTACCTGAATTCTGCTTTCAATATTATATGTACATATTTTTTACTTTTCCGTGGAATTAGTTTAAAAGGTTATTATTAATTCAAAATTTCAGAAAAATATAAAGTAAAAATTATTCGAATGTTTTTATTAAAATTACTGTTTATTACTTTTTATGTTGTGAAATGATTAATCAACATATACATATTTTTTTTATTTTTCTGGAATTAGTTTTAAAAGTCATTAATAAATTACAGTACAGAAATGCAATTTCAAATGAAGAAGTATATTTTGAATGTTTTAACGAGAACAATTGTTTGATAAATTATATATTTACTGATTCTATTTTATGAATCAATTAAATTTTCAGGAATAAAAGTTCAAATCCTTCATATATGGAAAAAGGTAACCTCCATCTTGTGTAAGATTGTAGTATAGAAGAAATCTTAATGTAATCGAATATTGGATATGATTTTTATAATAAAAGTTTTTTTATATTTAAAATACTTTTATTCCAATTTCATAATTTTCGAAATGATAGCGATGTTCTGAGATAATTATCTAAATAATCTTCAAACTTATATGTAAATGTGTTCTAAGTTTTTATGGAATTAGTTGAAAATATTATGAATAATTGAAATTTTTAGAAAAATATAAGATAGAAGTTATTTTGATGTTTCAATGCAAATAATATTGTTGATTGATTTTTATGTTCTGAACAGATGAATCAACTATTATTAACTATTGAGTGATTTATTATTTTCAAAAAAGTGAATTAAATAAAGATTTACTTTGAATAGTTTTCAATTAAGTCACATAAATTGATTATTTACATTAAGGTTATGTGATTTAATATTGGCTGCTATTTTTATGATAAAAATGTTTTTTTTCCTGTAATATATCTCCATTACAATGATGCATTTTTTTTTAATGTTTGTGATGTTGTGAAGTGAGTAACCGAATTCAATTTTCAAAATTATATGTGCATATATTTCAATTTCTCCTGGTATTACTTTGGAACGTTATTAATGATTGAAATTTTCAGACAAATATTAAATACAAGTTATTCTAATATTTCAATGAAAATAATTATCAAAGGTAAAATAAAATAAAATAAAAAATAAATAATAAAAAATAATTTATCAAAATTAGGAACTCATTGATTAAATATTATTTGTTTCTGTTGAAAGTTAAATTTTCTGGAATTAGTTAAAAGATGATTAGTAAATTAAATTTAATAAAAGAAAAGTCAAAATTTAAAGAAAAATATATATAAAGTAAAAATTATTTGAAAGTTTCAATGAAATTAATTTTTTCATACTTTTTATGTTGTGAACTGATTAATTAAGAATAAGCTGAATAATTTTGTTCACAATATCAAATCACATTAAGATAGGAATTTAATAATCTTTGATTAAGTAACATGAATTGATTACTTATTTTGAGATTATCTATAATTGAATATTGGCTGAAATTTGTATTATAAAAGTTCATTTATATTTAAAATAGCCTTATTCCACTTACGTAAATGTCAAATTGCTTCTGAATTTGCGAAATGAGTATCTGAATTCAATTTTCAACATTGTTTTTGCAAATGCTTTTATTTTTCCTGGAATTAGTTTGTCAGGTTATTAATAATTAAAATTTTAATAACAATATGAAGTTAAAATTATTTAAATGTTTCAAATAAAATAATTATTTGATACTTTTCATGCTCTAAACTGATTAATTGATTATAAGCTGATTAATTTTTTTCACAATATTGAATAACATAAATATTGAATTTTGATTAATTTTAATGAGATAACATAAATTGACTATTCACTTCAAGGTTATTTTATTGAATATTGGCTATAATTTTTAGAATAAAAGTTTTTTTTTTCCTCCATCATAATTATATAATTTTTTTTAATGTTTACGATGATCTGAAATGATTATATGAATTGAATTTTGAAGATTATATCTACATATAATTTTTTATGAAATTTGTATAAAAGATTATTAGTAATTTAAATTTAAGTAATGTAATCAAACATTTTAAAAATATTAATTCAAAATTGATTGAATATTTAAATGAAAATATTTATGTGATGCTTTTTGTGTTTTCAAATGACTGATTAATTATAGATTCTAATAGAACTTAAATTTTCTGGAATTTTTTAAAAAGCTTAATAATAACTCAAAATATTCAGAAATGAAGGGCAACATTGAAGAAAACAAAATGGAGTAAAAATAATTTGATTGTTTCGATGAAAATAATTGCTTGAGGGTTTTTATGTTGTGAACTGTTTAATTAATTATTAGCTGATTGATTTTAACCACAAAATTCAGTTACATAATAAAATAGTAAAAGTTTATTCAAATTTGAAATACCACTAATTACATTTTTTTTGAAATGATGTTGATGTTGTGAAACGAGTGTCTGCATGCCATTTTCAAAATCATATGTGAATATGATCTTATTTTCTCTGAAATTAGTATGAAAGGTTACTAATTTATTAAATTTTCAGAAATGATAGTGAATTTTTTTCTCAATATAGTATACAAATTATTACAATGTTTAAATGAAAATTATAGTTGAATGTTTCTTATGTTATATACAGATTAATTATTCATTAGCTGATTATTTTTTTCAACAATTTTAAATTACATGATGATTGAATTTTAATTTCTTTTGATTAGGTAACATAAACTGATCATTTACTTCAAGCTTACATAATTGACTATTGACTATACATTGTATAATAAGAGTTTATTAATGTTTGAAATGCCTCTATTCCCATGATATATATTTTTTTAAATTTTGGGATGTTGTGAAATGAGTATCTGAATTTTTATTTCGAAATTATGTGCACATATATTTTAATTCTCTCTGGAATAGTTTAAAGGGCTATTAAGAATTCAAATTTTCTGAAAAATATGAAGTAAAAATTATTTCAATGATTCAATGAAAATAATTCTTCACAACTTTTTGTGTTATGAAATCAAGAATTTGATTGGTCAAGGAATTTGAAGGAATGAATAGTGATTCGGGAATTGAGTAAAGGAGAAACATGAACACAAAAGTTGGCGCGCGCACAAAATAATCTAGTAATAATTCAAATCGGTCATTAATTTCCTTGTATACTGAGCTGTCTCCATAACAGATAAAGATAACTTACAAAATGAATTACAAAATTTTAAACAAATCCTAATAGAAAACGATTACACAAACAAACAAGTTAATAAAGCAATAAGAAAATACACTTTAAGAAAACAAGTCGACACAACCTATTAAAGAAAGAGAGAGAAAAACGACCACCATCCTACCCTACATTCAAGGTATCACATAAAAAATGGGACGAATTCTTAACAAACACAGCATCCAAACTATATTTAAGCCACCTGCATAAATAGGACAACTTCTAAATAGCCCTTAAGATAAAAAGGAACCTTTCAGTGATCTGGGAGTATATAAAATCCCTTGTTCTTGTACCAAAGTCTATATTGAAGAAACCGGGAGTGCGGTGAGCCAAAGTGTAACGAAACATAAGAGTAAAGTCAGGCTAAGACATTTCACGCAATCAGCAGTGGCTGAGCATCATATCGAAACAGAACATGTCATTTCATTTGACAAAACAAAAGCATCGCAAAAACACACAGTATTTTTCAAAGAAAACATAGAGAAGCAGTCGAAATCTCAAAACACCCTAATAACATCAATAGGGACAATGGATATGATACCAATCCGATTTGGCTTAGTCCTCCCGGGTTTTTTAAGAAAGACTTCATTAGCCAATCAAGTTCAACCAGTCCCCACCGTGGAGCGCTCTGGCCAATCACAGGCCAGCCCTAAAGAAGTGAACTGCAATGTTCACGGAACGTCGGCAACATTAATAGTTTTGCATCGAAAATGTCGCCATGCACTTTTACAATTGGGTTACAATTAGATTACAATAAAAACATACTTTTCTCGTTGCGAGGAAGCGGCAAAGATTTTGCAACAGGGAAAAATATCACGAAGAGTAAAAAGTACTTGTACATTTTGAACGACTTTCAATGTTATGATTCACAATAACTGAATCATCAGAGCATCTCCGATCCTTATATATTCATCTCGACGAAAAAATCGCACAGTGACTGACTGATAATCGATCCTAATTGAAATTTAACTCCTAAAGACTCCTCTCGCGATACTTGCTAAATGATAAATGCTCCATTGCTCCTTCATAAGAAGAATAAACAAACGCGAGTGGCGTTGTTTTCGAAACAACTTAGAATGTCTTCAGATTGCATTCCATCCACTTTGACCATTTTCAACAGACATTTTTTGTCGGAAAAGAAAAAAGAAAAATCACCTTTTTTCAAACACTTTCTTTGAATTACATGATTACCAAAAGAATATCATATATTCATATTATATGTCAATATATCAATATTGCTGACTGAATCCATTATTTATTTAAAATTAATGGTTTTTAGTCACTAGAAGTGACTGTTTGAAATTAGCCATAAACTACTGATTAACACATTAAATGCCATCGATGATATAAATCAAAATGACTAATTTAGTCCATGAAAGTTGCAGTTTAGATCATCCAGAATCACTAATTAGATCAGTGGACGTTACTGATAAGATCAACTCGTCTTTATTGGGAGAAAATAAATTTGCTTTGTTCAAAATTCATCTTTTTGGTTGAGTTCAACTGTTTCTTATTCAATTAAATCTAATTCAAATTAATAATAATTAATATTATTATACAATGAAGACATAATATTATAATAATAATATATAATATATAATAATAATATATACTAAATAATAATCAATTGAATTATAAATTCTAATTAAATCAATCTAATTTAATTAAAACATTTTTTGCTGAAATATTAACAATTACATTTTTTGGTTGAACGTCGATTTTTTTTCAATACATTTTTTATGCTTCATCATTTTAGTTGAAAATGTATCTTTTTGGTGAAAATTTAACTATTTTGTTGAAAATTAGTTTTTTCTTCGTTTGTAAAATATTAATCTTCTTCATTGAAAATTTAAGTATTCCATTTTTGGATGAAAATGTTTCCTTTTTATTTTAACATTCAACAGTTTGGTTGAGGATTCAACTATTTTGTTAAAAAAATGTGTCGTTTTTGGTTTTGGTAAAAAATTAATCTTCTTTGGGGAAAATTAATTTTTTTCTCAATTGAAAATTACGTGGTTGAAAGTGAAACTGCTCTCTTAAAAATTAATTTTTTGTTGTTTATAGATTCGTAATTTTACTTGGAAATTCATCTTTTTGGTAAACAAACTATTTTGTTGAAATGTCGCTTTCCTTAGTTGGAATTTAATTTTTTCAGCTGCAAATTTTAACTAATCCGTTTTTATTTGGTAATTTATATTTTTTGTTGAAAGAATAGTATTTTTGGTAGAAAATTAATTTTTTGGGGGGAAAATTCATTTTTTTTTTTATTCAAAACTACTTAGTTGAAAGTGAAACTGCTCTCTTGAAGATTCATTTTTAGACTAAAGATTCGGCATTTCACTTGAAAATTTATCTTTTTGGTAAAAATTCAACTATTTTCTTGAAATTTCGCTTCTTTCGGTTGAAATTTAATTTTTTTAACTAAAAAATTTAACTATTCCATTTTTAGTTGCAAATTTGAATTTTTTGTTTCGAAATTATTTTTTTTTAATTCGACTACGTAGTTGAAAGTTTATCTACTTTGTTAAAAATTAATTTTCTCGGTTGAACATATCATTATTTTGGCTAAAAATTCATCTCTTTTATAGAAATGCAACTGTTTTTTCTTCAGTTTGAAATTCATTTTGATAAATGAAAATTTGACAATTTCATTTTTGGTTAAAAAGTGAAATTTCCTATTTATAAATTCCATTATTTGGTAAAAATTCATCTTTTTTTGGTAGAAAAGTAATCATTTTGGAAAAAAAATCAGTTTTTTTTGTGTTGAACATCAATTTTATTAATTCAAAATTTAACCATTCCATTTTTAGCTGATAATTGGTATTTTTTAGTTTAAAAGTCAACTTTTTTTGTTGAAAAAAACAAAATATTCTTTGATTGAAAATTCGTGTTTTTTGTTGAAAATTAATTTTGTTAATTCAAAATTTACCTATTACATTTTGGGTTGAAAATTGATTTTTTAGCTAAAAATTCATCTGCCTGGTTGTGGATTCAACAATTTTTTTAAATAAACTTTTCTGTTGAAAAAACATATATTTGGGTTCCAAATTCAACTGTTGAAAAACTGTTTTGTAGTTGGAAATTAATTTTGTGAAATGAAAATTTAACTCTTCCCTGTTTGGTTAAAAATGGATATTTTTCAGTTCAAATTCCACTATTTGGTTGAAATTCCGTCTTTTTTTTGTAGAAAATTAATCATTTTGGAGAAACATTCAGTTATTTTTGGTTGAAAATTAATTTTGGTAAATCAAAATTTAAGCATTCCATTTTTGGCTGAAAATGACATTTTTTAGTTTAAAAATCAACTGTTCGGTTGAAGATTTAACTCTTTTGTTAAAAATTAACTATAAAAACAAAATATTCTTTTACTGAAAATTCGTTTTTTTTTTCTTTTTTGAAAATTAATTTTGTTCATTCAAAATTTAATATTCTATTTTGGGTTGAAAATTTATATTTTTAAGATAAAAATTCAACTGTCTGGCTGTGGACTCAACTTTTTTTTGAAAATTAACTTTTTTGTTGAAAAAGCATATTTTTGGCTTCATAATTCAACCATTTTTTTTATTATTTTTTGGAAATTCATATCTTTTATTAGAAATTAAATTATTTTGTTCAAAATTTTGTTTTCAATTGGAAATTAATTTTGTTAAATGCAAATTAAACTATTTCCTGTTTGGTTGAAAACTGATATTTTTTTAGTTGATAATTAATTTTTTTGGAGAACATTTGACTACTTTGTTGAAAATTCGTTTTTTTTTTGTTTTTTTTTTGAAAGTCTATGTTGTTATTTCAAAATTCAACTATTCCATTTTTGGTAGAAAATTAATCTCTTTGATTTGAAATATCAACTCTTTCTTGTTTAAAACTCAACTAATTTGTTAAACATTTATTTCTAAAAATTGTTTGAATTTGTTGTTGTTGTAAATTAGTCTTTTTTATTTGAAAATTCAAATTTTTTGTTGAAAACTCCTCTTTTTTGCTAGAAAATTAATCTTTCTGGTTGAAAATTCAGCTTTTCTAATTGAAAATTTAACAACTTGGTTGAAAGTTGAACTACTTTGCCAAAAATTAACTCTTTTGGTAAAAAATTTATCATTTTGATTGAAAATTTATCTCTATTGTTGAAAATATAATTATTATGTTAAAAATTGTTTTTTTGGTTTTCTTAACAATTATTTTTGTAACTAGAAATTCAGCTATTCCATTTTTTGTGGAATATCTACTCCTTTTTAATTTCAAATTTAACAGATTGGAGCATTTAAAATGACTGATTCGAAAAGTCACTTTTGACTGATTTTTCAGTCATCAAATCCGCATTATTTGAATCAGTAAAACTTGACTTCAAATCAGTCAATTTTGACTGATTCAAATGTCGAGTTTATGAGATCTTAAAGTTATTGCAGTACATGAAAATAAAGTTGATTAAAACCGTGATAGATATCTGTCGCATTTTTCGGGATAAGATTTACCATTTCATTAGACAAAATTATAGAAAGCGCTCATTATCACATAATAAAATTTAAGCCATGTTTGCATCGGTATTGCCCTTATCAATTTAGCACTGATTATCATATGTAACGGAAAAACCTTGAATTCTCTAAACTACGTGCCAGAAAAATAGGTTCAAGAGCGACAAAGATTGTTTAGACAAATATTATGCTACCTTCTAGATTCCAGAACATGCATTTTGTCAAAACATTCAACTCTTGCACTACGTTTCAAAATATTCCTTACATCGATTATGTAATATGGACCACGTTTTTTGTGACAAGCTTAGCATAGCCTGACAATGGTCTGATTTTATTCGGGAAGGGTTCAAATTGAAGCGATTCAACTGTAGATGTTCACTACGAAAGAAAAAGTTTTGTTATGAACTCTTCTTAGTTAATTAGCACTCATGAACAAATGAGTAAATTATCCATCGCAATCTGTCGAATTTTTTTTCTTCAAAACCAAATACATTTTCAATCCAATTTCAGATGTTTCGAATTTTTATTGGAAATCAATATCATCTTCTGCAATATGTAATATGGAATAGGTTCTTTGTGACAAGCCTAGCATAGCCTGAAAATGGTCTGATTTTATTCGGTGAGGGTTTAAGTTCAAACTATTCAAGTGTTGATGTTTACTGCGAAATAAAAAGTTTTGTTATGTACTGTTCTTAGTTAATTAGCACTCATGAACAAATGACTGCATTGTCTGTCGCATTCTGTCGAATTCTTTTCCTTTGAAACCAAATACATTTTCAATCCAATTTCAGATGTTCTGAATTTTTATTGGAAATTAATATCACCTTCCGCATTATGTAATATGGAACACGTTTTTTTTGACAAGCTCAGCATAGCCTGACAATGGTCTGATTTTATTCGGGAAGGGTTCAAATTGAAGCGATCCAACTGTAGATGTTCACTGCAAAAGAAAAAGTTTTGTTATGTACTGTTCTTAGTTAATTAGCACTCATGAACAAATTACTGCATTGTCTGTCGCATTCTGTCGAATTCTTTTCTTTTAAAACCAAATACATTTTCAATCCAATTTCAGATGTCTCGAATTTTTATAAATTAATATCATCTTCCTCATTGTGTAATATGGAACACGTTTTTTTTGACAAGCTTAGCATAGCCTAAAAATTGTCTGATTTTATTCGAGAAGGGTTCAAATTGAAGCTATCCAACTGTAGATGTTCACTGCGAAAGAAAAAGTTTTGTTATGTACTGTTCTTAGTTAATTAGCAATCATGAACAAATGAGTAAATTATCTGTCGCATTCTGTCCCATTTTTTTCATTCAAAACCAAATACATTTTCAATCAAATTTCAGATGTTTTGAATTTTTATTGGAAATCAATATCATCTTCCGCATTATGTAATATGGAACACGTTTTTGTGACAAGCCTAGCATAGCCTAAAAATGGTCTGATTTTATTCGGGGTGGGTTCAAGTTCAAATTATTCAAGTGTTGATGTTTACTGCGGAAGAAAAAGTTTTGTTATGTACTGTTCTTTATTATGTATCACTACTGAACTAATGATTGAATTATCGGTGAAGAACAGTTTTGGTGAGAGGCTCAAGGAACCGACCATAAACCACGTTGCCAATTTTGGGCTATTTTTTACCCCCGTTAACCCCGGTTTACGACCTTAGTATTGTATTGTAACAGAAACACTTTGAATTGTGTAAAGTGCGTGCCAGAAAAATTCTTTAAAGATTGACAAAAATTGTTTAGACAAATGCCACCTACTAGATCACGCATTTTTCAAAACATTCCATTCTTAAACTACTTCTTGAAATATTCCTCATGAAATTCTTTTCCTTTCAACCCAAATATATTTTCAATCCAATTTCAGATATCTTGAATTTTCAGAAATTAATATCATCTTCCGCATTATGTAGTATAGAGCACGTTTTTCGTGACAAGCTTAGCATAGCCTAAAAATGGTCTGATTTTCTTCGGTCAGGGTTCCAAGTGAAGATATTAAATTGTAGATATTCACTGTGAAAGAATAAGTTTTATTATGTACTGTTCTTTGTTAATTATCACTAATGAACAAATGAGAAAATTATCTAGCGATTAGGATTGTTTAGACAAATATTATGCTACCTTCTAGATCATTCATTTTTTCAAAACAAATTCTCCAAATTCAAATCAGTCAAAATTTGACTGGTTAAATTAATCAAACATGCTTTGACTGAAAAAGCAGTCATTTTTACTGATCAATTTGTCTTTATTGATAGAAAATAAATCATCTTGGTTAAAAATTCATCTTTTTGGTTGAAATATCAACTATTAAATTTTTGGGGGAAATTCATTCCTTATTATTAAAAATTCAAACACAGTTAAGTATTTTTTGGTAATGCTTTATTATTTTAGTTAAAAATTCACCTGTCCGGCTGAAAATTTAAATATATTTTAAAAAATTCGTTTTTTATTATTGAAAATTATACGACTTGTTGGAACTACTTTGTTACAAATTCATTTTTTTGGTTGAAGATTCATAATTATATTTTTTTTTTCAATTTACTTCGTTTTTGTGATTGAGACTTAATTTTGTTGTTTGAAAATTTATTCACTCGTTTTTTGGTTGAAAATTATGTTTTTTTTTTAATTCTACGAAGGTGCATTGAAAATTGAACTGCTTTGATAAAAATTAATTTTCTTCGTCGTTTCATGATTTTACTTACGAATTCATCTCTTTGGTTGAAATTTAATTTAAAACAATTTTGTATTGTTTTTTGAAGGTTGAAAATTGATTTTGTTAATTGAAAATTTAACTATTCCTTTAATGGTTGAAAAATGTTGTTTTTAGTTGCAAATTCAACTATTTGATTCAAAATTCATATTTTTCAAGTCTAAAGTTAGTGTTTTTTGGTAGAAAATTAATCCATCTGGCAGAAAATTCACCTTGTTTCAATTCAACTAGTCTACGTTGAAAATTGAACTACTTTGATAAAAAAAATTCATCATTTTGGTTGAAGATAATTTTTTTTAGTTGCAAATGTGATTATTTTGTTGAAGATTTATCTTTCTTTACGTTAAAAATTCAATTTAACACCATTTATTATTGATTTTTTATATTTTGGTTGAAAATTAATTTTGTTAATTAAAAATTTAACCTTTCCTTTTTTTGGTGGAAAATTTATTTTTCTTATCTGAAAATTCAACTATTAGGTTGAAAATTCATGTATTTTCTTGGAAATTCATCTTTTTTGATAAAAAATTAATCTTCTTGGCGGAAAATTCTTTTTTTTTAATCATGGTACTTGCGTCAAACTTGAATTGCTCTAATAAAAATTTTTTTTCTTATAAATTGATCATTTTGGTTGAAATTTCATATGTTTTGATGAAAATTTAACTATTTTTTTGGAAATTATTTTATTTTTAATCCATTTTTTTCATTTTAAATTCAACCTTTTTGGTTGGAAATTAATCTTCCAGCAAGAAAATACATCTTTTTTGGTTGAAAGTCAAACTAATTTGTTTCAAATTTATTTATTGGTTGAAGATTCATGATTATACTTAAGAATTCATTTCTGTGGTTTGAAATTTAATTTAAAAAAATTTTGTTCGTTTCTTTATGGTTCAAACTTAATTTTTACTTGAAAACTTAACTATTCCTCGTTTGGTTGATTTTTTTTTGATATTCAACTATTCAGTTGAAAATTGATGTATTTTCTTGAAACTTCATCTTTTTATTAAAAAATGATCTCCTTGATGAAAAATTCATTTTTTTTTTGAACTGTTTGGTTGGATTGCTTTTTTTAATTTATTATTTTCGTTTATGATTGAAAATTCAACTACTTTGTTAAAAAAATAGTTTGCTTTTGTTTTTAAAATTAATTTTCTTTATTAAAACTTTATCCATTCCATTTTTGGATGAAAATTGATATTTTTGGGTTGAAAATTGAACTATCTATTTGAAAATTTAACTATTTTGTCGAAGAAACAAAATTTTAATAATGTTTTTTCAGTTTAGAATCAACCTTCTTGATTGAAAAATAATCTTCTCGGCTGAAAAGTCATCTTTTTGGTTAAAAATTCAACTACTTTGTCTGAAATTAATTTTGTTATTAGAAGAATAATTAATTTGCTGAAAATTCAACTATAATGGTATAAAATTCCACTATTTTGTTGACAATTATTTTTTCTTGAAAATTAAAGTTGGTAGCTTAAAATTTAGCAGTTCCATTTTTGAATGAAAATTAAACTTTTTTAGATGAAAAATCAACTGATTGGAAAATTCAAAATGACTGTTTGCATCCGTGAGTCAAATTGACTGATTTAACTATTTTATTTGAAATTCTCTTTTTTATTTTAAACTTCAACTTTTTTGGTTCAATTTTTACTGATTCGCTAGTCGACAAAATCCGTATTATTTGAATCAGTCAAAATTGACTACGAATCAGTCACTTTTGACTGATTCAAATTTATAGTTTATGGCAATTTTTCCCCTTTAAAAGCATATACATTTTCAATCCAATTTCAGTTTACCCACTTATTGAAAATTGGATTTCATTTCATTACATTACATTTAGTATTCCGAGCACATTGGTAAAGAGGTATTTCAATAAACTTGTATCGTCCGAGTTGTAAAAAGCAAATGCAAGGATGCAGCATAGAATTGAAATCGCTACTCGTGACGGGAGCTTGAAACAATGGTCGAACAATTTATTGATTTTTTAAACAAAACTATATTCTCAGCTGATGCATCTTTTCATGTCATTGTTATTAACTAGAAAAATCCACAATTTAAAACTATTCCTAGTTTCATATCAGTTAATTTAAATTACTGGTGCAATCAGTCATTTCAAATTATCCAAACTGTTGTATTTTCAACCCAAAAATTCAATTGTCATCCAAAAATGTATTTTTCAAATTTTCAATAAGCAAAATTGATTAGAAAAAAAACTAGCTTTAAACAAAGTAGTTGAATTTTCAACCAAACAAATGAATTTTCAACTAGAATGATAAATCATTTACAAAACGAATGAAGTTTTGATAATTTAATTCAACTACTTCAACAGTAGTATAGCTATACGGCAACAGGGCCAATTACCGACCTAGCAAAGGTTCTCTTCGATGCTAAGTTACCAACATCAGGTAATTACCATCGGTTGGTATTACAGATTCGTCATCGACCGATAATGCAAATTTACCATAGGTCGATGAAGCAGATTTACCATCGGTCGGCAAGGCAAATTTACCATAGGTCGGTAACACAGACTTGCCGTCAGTCAGCAAAAAGGATTTACCATAGCTAGAAATACACGTTTACCATTAGTCGGTAACACAGATTTACCAGCAGTCGGTAAAGCAGATTTGCCATCAGTCGGTGAGGCAGATTTATCAACAGTCGGTAAATAGCCTCGCAGCCTTATAGCTATGCTACTATCAACTTTCAACCAAGTAGTTTCATTTTTATTTCAAATAATTTTCCGCCAAGAAGATTAATTTTTCACCAAAAATGATACATTTTTTAAGAAATTAAAAGAATTTTCAACAAAAAAAATAAGAATTTTCATTAAAGTAGATAAATTACGCACTACAGAAATATTTTTTCAACCAAAATGATGAATTATTAACAAAAAACTTGCATTTGCAACTAAAAGAAAATCATTTTTCAACCAAAAATGGAGTAGATAAATTCTCACTTAAAATACTTCAACTATAAAAAACGAATTGAATTTTTTTAAATTAAATTTGAACCAACGAGACGAATTTTCAACCAAAATTATGAATCTTGAACCAAAAAAATGAATTTTTAACGAAGCAGTTCAACCAAGTAGTGGAATTTTCAGTAGAAAAATATGAATTTGCAACAACTAATGTAATAGTTGATATTTCAACTAAAAATATTTTTATTTTAAATTCAACACAGTTCATATTTCAACCAAGAATACTTTCATTTAAAATAAAAAACTATTCGAATTTGAAGAAAAAGATGAATTTCCAATGAAATGCATGAAGACTTAAACAAAAAATTGATTTTTTAACTGGAAAAATCAATTCTCAACCAAAAAGGAAACAGATCAATTTTCGGCTGAAAATTAATTTGCAATAAAAAAACAACGAATTTTCAACAAAGTAGTTAAATAAAAAATTTTAAAAAAATTATTAACAGAAATAAGTTTTTTAATTAATTTTTTGCCAGAAAATGAATTTTCTACCAAAAAACACGAACATTCAACGTGAAAAAAGAATCTTCAACAAAATAATCCAATTCGCAACTAGAACACTTTAATTTTTAATTTAAAAAAGGAATAGTTAATTTTTCAATTCACAAAATTAATTTTCAACCATATAAAAGAATTCATTTTTTTTTCTCATTGAAATTTTCAACCGAAGAGATAAATTTCCATGTAAGTTCATCATCACCAAACAAAAAAATAATAATTTGTTACAAAATAATTCAACCAATTAATAACATTTTAAATGACAAAAATTAATTAATAAAAATATAATTGCTGATATTTACAATAAAAAAAATTCTAATATCAAATGAAAAGTAGTTAATATTTCAAACAAAAATATTTTTATTTAAAATAAAAAACAATTGAATTGACCCGAAACAATGAATTTTCAGGAAAAAAAATTATTTTCTACCAATAAAGACCAATTTTCAACAAAATAGACGAGGTTTCAAACAAGTAATTTAATTTTTAACTGAAAACGATCAATTTTCAATCAAAAGTGGAATTGATGAATTTTCATTTGAAAAAATTAATTTTCAACCAAAAAAAAAACGAATTTTCAACAAAGTAGTTAAATTGTTAACTACAGAAATGATATAGTTGAATTTTCAACAATATGAATAAGTTTCCAACAAAGTTGATGAATTTTAACCAAAACATATTTTTCAGTCAAGAAACAAAAGTTTATGCAAAATATAATTTGAAAGGACAATAATTTTTACTTCGGAATAAAAATTTTGAATAACTATTTATTTATTGTTAGTATTTCAATCCAATGAGATTTTTTTCCAAATTAAACACAGTTTAATTTATCCAAAAAATGCATTTTTTTCAATGAAATATTTCAATTCTCAGCCAAAAAAGATTTATTTTTAACCAGTTTTGTATTTTAAGCAAAAAAAATATTAAATTTTTTTCAACCTGAATATATGAATTTTCAAGAAAAATTTGATTTTTCAAACCATTGATTGAACCAAAAAAGGCGAATTTTGATATAAAATGAGGAATCATCAACAAAAAAATGACTTTTTAATAAAGCAGTTAAACTTTTATTCAAGTAGTCGAATTTTGAATTAAAAAGATTAATTTTCCAATGAAAAAGACGAATTTACAACAAAATACATACATTTTTCACCAAATTGTTGAATTTTCAAATAAAAACGATCAATTTTCAATCACTAATGGAATAGTTGAATTTTCAGTTGAAAAATTAACTTTTCAACAAAAAAGAACGAACTTTCAACAAAATAGTTCAATTGCAGCAAATAAAATTAATGTTCAACAAAATAGATAAACTTTCAACCAAGTATTTTAATTTTCAGTTAAAAAGTATCAATTTTGAACCAAAAAAATTTCTCAATTTTCCCCAAAGGAAAGTATCTAAACCAAATTTCCTTTTCCCACTGAAAGAATAGGTCATTTATGATTGAGGTAGATTTTATAAAGAAAATGAGAAAAAGTAGGACAAGACTGATTCTGAGAAGAAGATACTCGGTTTTCTTCAAAGAGAAAATCGAAAATCCTCTTTGGATCAGTGGAACATTAGAATTGAGGGTTTTACAACCTGAGACGTGGGACGTCCCTAAAGTGCTCCTCGAAGTCAACTCTGAACGAGACGTACGTGAGCAGACTTAAACTAAACTGTGATTACGAGTTTTAAAAAGAAAACCACATTCTGCTGAAAAGTTTCAATTTTATATGAGAGCTGTCTTGAATTTTTGTAAATTAATATCATCTTCCGCATTATATAATACGAAGCACGTTTTTTTGTGACAGGCTTAGCATAGCCTAAAAATGGTCTGATTTTCTTCGGGGATGGTTCAAATTGAAGCTATTCAACTGTAGATGTTCACTACGGAAGAAAAAGTTTTCTTATAAACTGTTATTTGTTTATTATCACTGATAAACAAATGAGAAAATTATCTATGTAGCGCATTTTTGGTGAGTACCTTACCATAGCCAAAAAATATTTCGATTTTCTTTGAGGGTAGCTCAAATTAAAGCTATCCAAGTGCAGATGTTCACGGCGAAAAAAAAGTCTTGTACTGTTATTAGTTTACTATCACTAATAAACAAATGAGTAAATTATCTATGAAGCGCATTTTTGGTGAAAGGCCGATCATAGCCAAAAAATGTTCTGATTTTCTTCGAGGATGTCTCAAATTGAAACTATTCAAGTGTTGATGTTCATAGCGGAAGAAAAAGTTTTGTTATTTGATGTTCTTTGTTAATTACCACTAATGAACAAATGAGTCAATTATCTGTGGAACACGTTTTTGGCGAGAGGCTTATCACAGACAAAAAAGGTTCCGATTTTCTTCGGGGGTGGCTCAAATTAAGGCTATTCAAGTGTAAATATCCAGTGAAATATAAAAAGTTTTGTTATCTTAATTGTTTATCTTTGTTATCTAATTTTGTATACTTCTAATCAGAGACGAAAAAATGGAACCATATTAGAATGCAACTCTACAAGTGGTTTGCGATTCAACCTTCATGTAAGATGTAAAAGAACAGCGCGATTAGCATCATGCGGCGCTTCACCGGAAATACGTTGGGAGATTTTAATTATTCATCATCCAATGCTGCACTCGGCTTCGTGTGAAGCTAACATGCTAGAAGCTGAATTACCACATGCTAAAAGTTGCATTAATTCACTAAGGCTTCAACAGCTTCCATTTGTCAAGAATTAACAACAACAAAATTAGTTGATTGTCATACAACAACAAAATCAAAATCTATAAGCAAGTGCCCATTCATTCTTTTTTTTTTTTTTTTTTGCATTTATCGGGACATTTTCCAGGTACAATACAAGGGGTTTGCCGATATCAATGTTTAAATTTATTGTGTGGTAATTATTTCTTGAAGTTTCTTTAGGAGGTGATTGAACTTCAATTTACAGAGAATTAATAACAAATACGACTTTTTTCTATTTTTTTAAAGCAAGCTTTACCTATTAAAACCATCTTAATTTCAAAAAACTGGGGCCACAGGTTAATGTTAACGGATTTGAACACATTTCACCAAAAATCGAAAGTCCAATTTCCACAGGTATAAATTTGGACTAAACCTATTGTAACAACGCAAAGTAAAAAAAATCAAACTATAATGGCAGACTTTCTTGCCTATTGAGCCGGCTCTGTTTCACAGAAAAACTCTCTTGATCAACGTAAAAACTGAAAAACAATTGAATTGCTTTCAATATTCGTATTGTTCAATATGAACCAATTATGGTTCAATTTGGTTTTAGTGCATTTTGAAACCGTTTCTTTGTTCAAAACGAAACTTTATTTTTTTCTATGTTATTGTTGTGACGGAAGGATGATAATTCTCGGGAGAGTGAAGCAATATAGAATATGGAACAGACCAATCATCTTCGGTCGGTTAGTCACAAAGTCTCTCCTAGTGGATATTACGTCCTCGTCGACCTATCGTTGTGGTCGATTATGTCCTAGAGTCCACTCGATAGGATGCCTATGTGTTTGTAAATGCATTGGTGAAACTCATCGACGGAAGCCCGGCGAAAGGCGTGCCACGTAAACACGTTCCTATGCAACATAAATACACCGGAGAAAATAAGCTTTAGTACATCGGATGACACTGACAACGTCAGGTGCGCGAATTCATATTTTTCATCACACCACCGCGAAAAAGTCGATGTTTTGTGCCTATACAGTGGAACAGAAAGTGACCAATTTCAGGGTGGTAGACCACCAGTGAAAGAAGTAGGGGAAGCGTGAAAAAGATTGAAGAATCTTGGAGCTGGAAGGTTTCCTAACTGCTAACTCACAGCTTTGAAGTTGGCTAAAATCAAATTAGGTTGGCTGCAGTGATTTGGCTTGAGCGCCATCTAGCGGAAGAAACAGGCAGTGCCGAGCAACGGCAGTTCATATCCATTCACATCTTGTTCCAGTGTTGATTTTGATTAATCGCGTCGTTTTGTTTTCAACTTCGTTGGTGTTTTCGCGATGAGGATGTAATAAAAAATGTTGGCATGGCAGGTAGGAAACTCTGATTTCGTTCGTTTGTGAAGTTCGCATCACTCGCCGCGGTCACTGTTCGAGCGCCTTTACTCGACCCGGTTCAGGCACCTTCACTCGAATCGGTTCCGGCGCCTCTACTCGAATCGGTTTCGGCGCCTAAACTCGAATCGGTTCCGGCGCCTCAACTCGAATCGGTTCCGGCGCCTCAACTCGAATCGGTTTCGGCGCCTAAACTCGAATCGGTTCGGCGCCTCAACTCGACTCGGTCCCGGCGCCTCAACAAGACTCGGTCCCGGCGCCTCTACTCGAATCGGTTCCGGCGCCTCTACTCGAATCGGTTCCGGCGCCTCAACTCGAATCGGTTTCGGCGCCTCTAATCGAATCGGTTCCGGCGCCTCTACTTGACTTGATTCCAGTGCTCCCAACGAGTGCCCAAAGCAGTACTGCGCATGCGTGAAGTTAAGTTTCTCATTGGTAGAGAGAAGAGAAACCTCTTCACTTGAATCTCTATTCTCCACCAATGACAAGGCTTTGATTCACGCAAGTGTAGTAGTGTACCGAGCTAGCGCGTTGCGAACTTTACACAAGGGCTACCAATCAAGGAGTTCACCACTCACCAGAGGGCGCGATCTATTCTGGTCAAAGTTCCGCGAAAATTCAAATGGTATAAAAGGAAAAATACTTTTTTTATACAAATTAATAATTAATTTTGTCAGTCAATTCATAAGACAAATTAAAAGTGTCAGTCATTCAGTTTGAAAAGAAAAAAATCAATATTTTAATTACTGGTCAGTTTTTCTTGCGTAGTTTTGAATTTAACAATTATAAGATTGTTTACTGATGACGTCATGTGTATATATAAATAACAATCTGAAACCCTTGAAACTGAAACATAACCTCAAAAGGATGACATTTTGTATCACTAGAGTTTGATTGAGTAAGTACTCATATAATGACCAGTATTGAATTTTTCCTGTTGTAAAAATTGACCAAATTATGGAAACACGTACTTTGAAACGTCGTTCTAGTGAACAATTATGTTCTATTTGTAAAATTCAAAACTATACGCAAAAATTTGACTAGTAGTTAAAATAACAAATTTCTTCTTTTCGATCTGATGGAGTCACACTTTTAACCTGATTTATAAATAAATTATCAACTTTTATTTATAACCACTGCAGAAAAAAAGCAATTTTTCATTTTTCTAATTTGAATCTTCAAGGTTCTTCGACCAGAATTCATTTCTTCTACTTCCCAACCGCACTGTGCATGCGTCGCACTAGCAATATATAACAATTATGAAGTGCAAAAAAGAATTGATAATGATTATTTTAAATTAAAATTAATGAAAACAGGTTTTCCTTCCTTCAAATTTTAAATCAATAATTAAAATCCATAACGCTGACAAATGAATTTATTTGTCAACGTTAAAATCAAATAATTTGGACATTTAATAAATTCAAAAAATCGCGCCACTCGCAGCCAATGAGAAAGCCGATGCGACGAAAGTGCAGCACCACTCACTAGGAGGCGCTAGTGAAGTTAAATAAGTTCCCGCGAAATTTGAACTCAAATTACGCAAAATAAAGTTTTTTAAAGAAAATTATGAAAAAAGAGTTAAACAAAATATAAAAGATGAACTTACGATTAATCAGAAGTTTAATTGCAAAATCAGAAAGCATTATCGAAAAGGAAAAAGAAAGTTTTATAAATAACTATTTCTTTAGGGGCCGTTCATAAACTACGTTAGCAATTTTATAGTAATTTTTTTCAAAAATTCAACTGTGTAGTTGAAAGTTGAACTACTTCGTTAAATTTTTTTTAAAGATTTATTTCTTTGGTTGGAAAAATAACTATCCCATTTTTATAAAATTAATATTCATGGGGAAAAAATCATCTTTTCGGCAAAATTTTACATTTTCTTTTATTGAAAATTCATGTTTTTTAAGATTCATCATTGAACTATTTTGATGAAATGTTTTTTTCGATTGAGAATTCATTTTTTTCAAATAAAAATGCAACTATTCCATTTTTGGTTAAAACATTTTTTTTTTATTCAAAATTGTTTTTTTCTAGTTGAAAATTCAAAAATTTGGTTGAAAATTCATGTATTTTATTGAAAAGTCGTATTTTCCAGTTGAATTCAATTGTTTTTATTTTAAATTAAGTTTTTTTTTTAATATCAACTATTACATGTTTTGTTAAGAACTTATCTTTATAAAGTTTAGAGATAAAATACTTTTAAAAAATTCATTTTTTTGTTGCTGGAGATTCATAATTTTAGTTGAGAATTAATATCTTTCGGTCCAAAATTCAACAATTTTGTATAAAATATAACTACATGGTTGAAAATTATTTTTTTAACAAAAAAACTATTTGGTTAAAAACTAAACTTTTTTATCAAAAGTTTAAGTATTTGGTTATAAATTAACTTTTCTGATGAAAATTCAACTTTTTTGTAGATAATAAATCTTTTTGACTTCAAAATTCAACAACTTTTTTTAAATTAAACTATTTAGTTAAAAATTAACTTTTTTGATAAAAATTCATATTTTCCGTTATAAACTCATATTTCTAGTTGAAATTTTATCTATTTGATAGAAAATTTAACTATTTTATGGAAATTTCACTATTCGGTAGGAAATACATTTTTTTGTAATAAATCTTATTCAAAATTATTTTTTATTGTGGGAAATTCGTCTTTTTGGGTCGAAAATTCATCTCTTCTGATCAAAAAATCTTTTTTGTTGGAAATTCAACTATTTTTTCGAAAATGCACATGTTGACTTGAAATCCTAGGAATTTAAAGTGTTTCATATTATACTAAATGTAGTTTTTACATTAATTTTATTTTGAAAGAATTTATTCCCCTATTTTTGTGGAAAATCACCCTATTACCTCCACCTCATTCTCTCCTAATGTGGGTGATGGGGGGGGGGGTAAAAAAAGACCAAAATTGATAACGTAGCTCATGATCCTCTTCTGAGGCACATTATTTTTTGAGATAATATTAATTAACTGGAGTTTATGTCATGACATCAGGGTAGGAATTTGATACCCTAGGGCTAAACTTCACGTGCAGGATCCATCATTAAGTTCCATTGCGCTGGTAATTTAGTGGATTATATTAATAATAACGCTACAAGAATTCTAAATTCAAGTGCGAAAAATGGATATTGGAAAGAAGATGTTGAAAATATTGATCAATAGCTGAGAAATCGAGCCTGAAAGTCCTGAAGTGGAAGGCAGCGCCAGCGCCACGAAGTTATACCGAAGGTGAATGGAATCAAAGTTCCCGAAAACTGACAGCATCCACGATTGGCGTCGCTGCAGTCGCTAATGTGTTTTTTGTTGCTTTTCTGCTTCAAAAAAATTCTATCATTCCTGCTGGAAGTAGAAGGATTGAAAAAGATAGGAATTGAAGAATAGGAAGAGATAGAACTATTCTATCTCAATGGGTCACTTTACATCCCTAAATCGCTTTTTTTCCTATTACCAATCTTAATAAATTTCTGTCTCTTTCTCTACCTTTCGTGACCGAGGACTCTTATCTCTTTCTAATCCTCAGTCTTAGTCTATCTATTACGAATTTCAGTCTTTTTCAATCCCTTTTTCTATTTTTTGTAACAGAGGACCCTTACCATTTTCTATCCCTCTAAATTCGGAAATCCATCGAAAAGTTATGGAAATTATTACAAAAATTGATTTGACGTTGACCACATACTAGAAAGACAACATGAGTTGGTTACTTTGACCGTCAGCCACCTAGCGGCAACATTTTCAGGCTGACGTAGATAGATAAAGGATAGGATGAGACAGAAAAGAGAGGTTTGCAAAAGATAGACGGTAATTTAGATTGTCAGAGAGATAGAAAAAGATTGACGTAGATAGATGAAGGATAGAATAAGATAGATAAAAGGGGATTGAAAAAGATTGACATGAATTTAGATTTAAAAAGAGATAGAGCTTGATACACGAAGGATAGGAAGGGATAAGGAAAAAAAGATTGAAAAAGATAAATGGGAATTTAGATTTACGGAGGGATAGAAAAAGATCGACATGAATAGATGAAGGCAAGAGATAGAGAAGGAGGGATTGAAGAAGATATACTTGAATTCATATTAACAAAGAGCTAGAAAAAGATAAACGTTGCTGAACGAAGAATAGGATAGGATAAGGAAAAGAGATTGAAAAAGATAGATGGGAATTTAGATTTATGGAGAGATAGAAAAAAATTGAGACGAATATAGGAAAAGATGAGATAGAGAAGAGGGGATTGAAAAAGATAAACGCTGATAGATGTAGGATACGATGAAATAATAAAGAGAAAGCTGAGAAAGATAGATGGGAATTCAAATTGACGAAGAGATACAAAAAGATTAACAAGAATAGATAAAGGATAGGATAAGATAGAAAAAAAAGGAATTGAAAAAGATAAAAGAAAACTTAAATTGGCAGAGAAATTATGAAAGATTGACGTGAATAGATAAAGGATAAGATGAGATAGGGAAGAGGGCATTGAAAAAGATGAACACAAATTTAGATTGGCGAAAAAATAGAAAAAGATAGATGGGAATTCAGATTGACGCACAGTGGGGCAAAAAATGTGTTTCTGGACAAATCTGTCTACAGGCCACAATTTTAATCCAATTTTAATGTTTTTTTTTCTAAATCAAAGCTTATGAAATTCTCCATAGATTGGTCCAGGTCGATTTCAAACAAAGTTTTTCAACTGTTTGTTATAAACAAATAACTGAATAAAAATAGATTCCTGGGGATTGGCAGTGATTCGTGAATTGATTTGCACAAAATTTAAACAATTTGCAGACAATAACCGTTTTCAATTGAATTCATTAAATATAATAAATAAATTGTTATTTTAAAAACAAATTTTATAAACAATTATCCGTTGCAGGTACTTATGTTGAAATAAATCAGGTTTTTTTCTATTGAATCAGCCAAAATTATACGAAAATTAAAAAAATTATCAGGTTTATACATGAAATAACAACTGATGATTATTTAAACAAATCTAATTAACAAATGCACTGTCTGGCTATTTTTAATAGTAAAAACTTTGTTTTTAGACGTAACAAAGTGTAAATAACTAATTATTAAAATTTTAGGGAGCTTATATGACAATAAATAATTTTTATTGCTAACAAAAATTGTTTAAACAAATTTTTATCATCTGATGCATTTGTTAAGAAAAAAGTTCCGTTTCTTGAGAATATTAAAAGACTGTTATTTAATAATGGCTCTGTGCCATTGGTCGATAACAATTGATATTTTTTTAAAGAAAATTAATTAACAAATGCATTTCTAGGTTATTTATAAAGGTGAAAACTTGATTTTTTTCAAATATATGAAAACACAAAAATTTGTCTATAAAATTATTAATGACAATAACAATAGTGGATTGTTATCGAGGTTCCTTCAAAATTTTTTTTTTGAAAATTAGCGATTAATAGTTGGTTACAATGAAAAAACCAAGTTTTTACCTTTAGAAATAGACGAAAAATGCATTTGTTAATTAAATTTGTTAAAAATATTTTTAATTGTTATCGACTAATATCACAAAGCCATTGCTGAATAAGAGTCTGCTAATTCTCTGTAGAAAAGTGATTTTTTTCTTAAAAAATGCATATGATGATAAAAATTTGTTTAAACAATTTTTGTTGATGATGAAAATTGTTTGTTGTCGTATAAGCTCCCCAAGCATTTGAAAATTAGTTACTTACACTTCATTACGTTGAAACCCCCAAGTTGTTACCTCTAAAAATAGCCATACAGTGCATTTGTTAATTAAATTTGTTTAAACAATCATCAGTCGTTATTTAATGAATAAACCTAATAATTTTGTGACATTTTCTATAATTTTTGGTCGATTCAATAGAAAAAAACTTGATTTATTTCAACATAATTACCTGCTATGGATAATTGTTTATAAAATTTGTTTATAAAATAACAATTCATTTATTATATTTTATGAATTCAATTGAAAAAAGATTTTTGTCTACAAATTGATCAAATTTTGTGCAAAGCAATTCACGAATCACTGTCAATTCCCATGAATCCATTTTCACTCATCTATTTGTTTATAACAAATTCAATAAATTTTTGAACAATTTCTAAGCTAGTAGGCAACTTTTCTGGATAATTGCTTTATTGATTTCAGGTATTTTTGATTGAATCTAGAAATTTTCTTTAAACATGTACTTTTCTGAAAAAAAAATTTCCCAATTTTTTTATTAAATAAAAAAATAAGGAATCAACTTTTTTTTGAAGCGGCCTCGACCGATCTATGGAGAATTTCATTAGCTTTGATTCAGAAAAAAAAGTTAAAATTGGATTAAAATTGTGTGACGGTGAGATACAGAAAGAGTAAAAGGGATAGGTAAAGGATAGGATAAGATAGAAAAAAAGGAATTGAAAAAGATTAACAAAAATTTTAATTGGAAGGTAATTGCAAAAGATTGACGTGGATAGATGAAGGATAGGATGAGATAGAGAGGAAATTGAAAAGGACAGATGGGAATTCAGATTTACAAAGAGATAAAAAAATTGACATTGATAAAAGTAGGATAGGATGAGATAAGGAAAAGAATTGAAAAGGATAGATGAGAATTCAGATTGACGAAGAGTTATAAAAAGATTGACATGAATATATAAAGGAAAGGATGAGATAGAGAAGAGGGGATTGAAAAAGATAGAAGTAAATTTTGATTGACAGAGAGATAGAAAAATGTTGACGTAGATAGATAAAGGATAGAATAAGATAAAAAAGAGGGGAATAAAAAAGATGAACGAAAATTTAAATTGGCAGAGAAATATTAAAAGTTTGAAGTGGACAGATGAAGGAGAGGATGAGATAGAGAAGAGCAGATTGAAAAGGACAGACGAGAATTTAGATTAACAAAGAGATAAAAAAAAATAGACATTGATGGGCATAGGGTTGGATAAGATAAAGGAGATGAGATTAAAAAGATAGGTGGAATTTAGATTAACGGAAAGATAGAAGAACATATTTACATGGATAGATAGAGGATAGGGTGAGATAGAAAAGGTGGTATTGAAAAAGATACGCGTGAATTTAGATCAAAGCGAATGAAGAAGATTGACGTAAATAAATAAAGGATAGGATGAGATAGAGAAGAGGGAATGGAAAAAGACAGACGTGAATTTAGATTGACAAAGAAATAAAAAAAGATTGACTTGGATAGACAAAGGATAGGATGGGAAAGAGAGGAGAGTATTGAAAAAGATAGAAGGGAATTCGGATTAACAGAGATCTTTTCCTATCTCTCTGTCAGAGAGATAGGAAAAGATAAACGTGGACAGAGGAAAAATAGGATGGGTTAGAGAAGGAGAAACTGAAAAAATAGACGTTGATGGACGAAGAATAGGATGAGATAAAGAATATGAAATTGAAAGAGATAAAGGGAAATTTAGATCGACAGAGAGATAGTAAAAGATTGAGGTGGATGAATGAAGGAAAGAGTGAGATAGAGAAGAGGGGATAGGAGAAGATAGACGTGAATTCATATTGACACAGAATAAAAAAAGATTAACGTGGATAGACTGAGGATAGGTTAAGACAAAGAAGAGCATATTGAAAAAAAATGAACGTTGAGAGATGTAGGATACGATGAGATAAAGAAAGGAAACTGAGAAAAATAAAAGGGGATGGAAATTGACGAAGAGATACAGAAAGATTAACATGGCTAGATAAAGGATAGGATAAGATAGAAAAAAAGAATTGAAAAAGATAAACGAAAATTTAAATTGACGGAGAAATAGTGAAAGATTGACGTGAATATACAAAAGGTAGGGTGAGATAGAAAAGCCGGTATTGAAAAAGATAGACGTGAATTTAGATTGACAAAGAGATAGAAAAATATTAACGTGGATAGACAAAGAATAGGATGAGATAGAGAAGAGTGGATTGAGAATGATAAATAGAAAATCAGATTAACAGAGAGATAGTAAAAGATAAACGTGGACAGAGTAAAAATAGTATGAGTTAGAGAAGGAGAAACTGAAAAAAATAGGCGTTGATAGACGAAGAATAGGATGGGATGAAGAATAGGAAATTGAAAGAGATGAAGGGCAATTTAAATCGACAGATAGATAGTAAAAGATTGACGTGGATGAATGAAGGATAGTATAAGATAGAGAAGAGGGGATTAAGATGGATAGATAAAGGATAGGATAAGATAAAAAAAGGAATTGAAAAAATTGACGAAAATTTAAATTAACAGAGAAATAGTGAAAGATTGACGTGTATAGATAAAGGATAGGATGTGATAGAGAAGAGAAAATTAAAAAATACAGGCGGAATTTAAATTGATAGAAAGATAGAAAAAGATTGGCATGGATAGATAAAGGATAGGATGAGATAGAAAAGACGGTATTGAAAAAGATAGACGTGAATTAAGATTAACAGCGATAGAAAAAGATTGACATGAATAGATAAAGGATAGGATGAGATAGAGAAGACAGGATTGAAAAAGATAGACGTGAATTTAGATCGACAAAGAGATAGAAAAAGGTGGAAACGAAGGATTTGAAAAAATAGACGTCAATAGACGAAGAATAGGATAGAATAAAGAATAGGAAATTCAAAGAGATAAAGTTTAATTGAGATTGACAGAGAGATAGTAAAAGATTAACGTGGATGAATGAAGGATAGTATGAGATAGAGAAGAGGGGATTAACATGGATAAATAAAGGATAGGATAAGATAGAAAAAAGAAAATTGAAAAAGATAAACGAAAATTCAAATTGTCAGAGAAATAGTAAAAGATTGACATGAATAGATGAAGGATAAGATGAGAAAGAGAAGAGAGTATTGAAAGTGATAGACGTGGATTTAGATTGACAAAGAGATAGAAAAAGATTGACGTGGATAGACAAAGGATAGGATGAGATAGTGAAGGGGAGATTGAAAAAGATTGACGTGAATTTAGATTAACAAATAAATAGAAAAGAATTGACGTAGATAGACTGAGGATAGGATAAGATAGAGAAGAGGATATTGAAAAAGATAAATGCAAATTTAGTTCGGCCAAAAAAAAGGAATTTATATTGACAATGAGATACAAAAAGAGTAACATGGATAGATAAAGGATAGGATAAGATAGAAAAAAGAATTGAAAAAATTGACAGAGAATTAGTAAAAAATTGACTTGGATAGATAAAGGATAGGATGAGATAGAAAGCACGGTATTGAAAAAGATAGACATGAATTAAAATTAACAGCAATAGAAAAAGATTGACATGAAAAGATAAAGGATAGGATGAGAAAGAGAAGAGAGTATTGAAAAATATATACGTGGATTGAGATTAACAAAGAGATAAAAAAAGATTGAAGTGGATAGACAAAGGATAGGATGAGATAGTGAAGGGGAGATTGAAAAAGATAGGCGTGAATTTAGATCAACAGTGATAGAAGAAGATAGACGTAAATAAGTGAAGGGTAGGATGAGATAAGGAAAAAGGATTGAAAAAGATAGATGAGAATTTAGATTGACGAAGAGATAGAAAAAGATCGACATGAATAAATAAAGGAGAGGATGAGATAGAGAAGACGGGATTGAAAAACATAGACGTGAATTTAGATTGACAAAGACATAGAAAAAGATTGACATGGATAGAGGAAGAATAGTATGAGGTAGAAACGAAGGATTTGAAAAAATAGACGTCAATAGACGAAGAATAGGGTAGAATAAAGAATAGGAAATCCAAAAAGATAAAGGGAAATTTATATTGACAGACAAATAGTAAAAGAGTGACGTGGATAGATGAAGGAGGGGATGAGATAGAAAAGAGGGCATTGAAAAAAATCAACGCAAATTGAGATTGGCGAAGGAATAGAAAAAGATAAACATTGGTAGATTCAGGGTACGATATGATAGGGAAGAGGATAGGATAGGATGAGGATAGGATAAGACAGAGAAGAGAATATTGAAAAAGATAAACGCAAATTAAGATTGGCGAAAAAAATAGGAACTTAGATTGACGGTGAGATACAAAAAGAATAACAAGGATAGATAAAGGATAGGATGAGATAAAAAAAAAGGAAATTGAAAACGATAAACGAAAATTTAGATTGACAGAAAAATAGTAAAAGATTGACGTGGATAGATAAAGGATAGGATGAGTTAGAAAAGACGGTATTGAAAAAGATAGACGTGAATTTAGATTAACTGCGATAGAAAAACATTGACATAAATAGATAAAGGGTAGGATGAGGAGGAAAAGAGAATATTGAAAAAGACAGATGTGAATTTAGACTGACAAAGAGATAGAGAATGATTGACGTGGATAGACAAAGGATAGGATGAGATAGTGAAGAGGAGATTAAAAAAGACAGGCGTGAATTTAGATCAACAGTGATAGAAGAAGATATACATATGTAGGTTGACAAAGAGATAGAAAAAGATAGACATTAATAGACAAAAGATAAGATGAGATGGAGAAGATGGTATTGAAAAAGATTAACGTAAATTAAGATTGACAGTGAAATAGAAAAAGCTTTACGTGGAAGGACAAAGGATAGGATGAGATAGAAAATACGGTATTGAAAAAGATAGACGTGAATTTAGATTGACAGCTATAGAAAAAGATTTACATAAATAGATAAAGGATATGATGAGAAAGAGAAGAGAGTATTGAAAAAGATAGAAGTGAATTAAGATCGACAAAGAGATAGAAAAATATTAACTTGGATAGACAAAGAATAGGATGAGATAGTGAAGAGGAGATTAAAAAAGATTGACGTTAACATAAATAAATAAATAGAAAAAAATTGACGTGGATAGATAAAAGAGAGGACGAGATAGAGAAGAGGGGATTGAAAAAGATAAACAGAAATTCGGATTAACAGAGAGATAGTAAAAGATAAACGTGGATAAAGGAAGAATAGTATGAGTTAAAGAAGGAGGAACTGAAAAAAATAGGCGTTGATAGACGAAGAATAGGATGGGATAAAGATCATGAAATTAAAAGAGATAAAGGCAAATTTAGATCGACAGAGAGATGGTAAAAGATTGACGTGGATGAATGAAGGATAGTATAAGATAGAGAAGAGGGAATCGGAAAAGACAGACATGAATTTAGATTGACAAAGAAATAGAAAAAGATTGACATGGATAGGCAAAGGGTAGGATGAAATAGCGAAGAAAAGATTAAAAAAGATGGACAGGAATATAATTTGACAAAGAGATAGAAAAAGATAGACGTTGAAAGACAAATAATAAGATGAGATGGAGAAGATTTTGCAGACGAAGATAAACGTGAATTTAGTTTGGAACAGAAATAAAAAAAGCTTGACGTGGATAGATAAAAGATAGAATGAGATAGAAAAGACGGTATTGAAAAAGATAGACGTGAATTAAGATTAAGAGCGATAGAAAAAGATTGACATGAATAGATAAAGGATAGGATGAGAAAGAGAAGAGTGTATTGAAAAGGATAGACGTGGATTTAGATTAACAAAGAGATAGAAAAAGATTGACGTGGATAGACAAAGGATAGGATGAGATAGTGAAGGGGAGATTAAAAAAGATAGGCGTGCATTTAGATCAACAGTGATATAAGAAGGTAGACGTAAATAAATGAAGGGTAGGATGAGATAAGGAAAAAGGATTGAAAAAGATAGATGAGAATTTAGATTGACGAAGAGATAGAAAAAGATCGACATGAATAAATAAAAGAAAGGATGAGATAGAGAAGACGGGATTGAAAAAGATAGACGTGAATTTAGATTGACAAAGAGATAGAAAAAGATTGACGTGGATAGATGAAGAATATTATGAGGTAGAGAAGGAGGAACTGAAAAAATAGACGTTGATAGACGAAGAATAGAATGGAATACAGAGTAGGAAATTGAAAGAGATAAAGGCAAATTTAGATCGACAGAGAGATAGTGAAAGATTGACTTGGATGAATGAAGGATAGTATGAGATAGAGAAGAGAAGATTGAAAAAAATCAACGAAAATTGAGATTGGCGAAGGAATAGAAAAAAAATAAACGTTGGTAGATTCAGGGTACGATATGTAGGAAAGAGGATATGATAGGATAAGGATAGGATAAGACAGAGAAGAGGATATTGAAAAAGATAAACGCAAATTTAGATAGGCAAAAAAAATAGGAGCTTAGATTGACGGTGAGATACAAAAAGAGTAACAAGGATAGATAAAGGATAGGATAAGTTAAAAAAATAGGAAATTGAAAACGATAAATGAAGATTTTAATTGACAGAGAAATAGTAAAAGATTGACGTGGATATACAAAGGATAGAATGAGATAGAGAATAGTGATTGGAAGGGACAGACGGGAATTGAGGTTAACAAAGAGATAGAAAAAATAGGCATTGATAGACATAGGATAGGATGAGATAAGGAAGATGAGATTAAAAAGATGGGCTGAATTTAGATTAACGGAAAGATAGAAAAAGATTGACATGGATAGATAAAGGATAGGATGAGATAGAAAAGCCGGCATTGGAAAAGATACAAACGAATTAAAATCTACAGAGAGATAGAAAAATGTTGACGTAGATAGCTAAGGGATAGGATAAAATGGAAAAGAGAAAATTAAAAAAAAACGAAATTTTAGATTGACTGAGAGATAGAAAAAGATTGACACGGATAGAAAAAGGATAGGATGAGACAGAAAAGACGGTATTGAAAAAGATAGACGTGAATTCAGATTGACAAAGATATAAAATAGGATACATTTTCTCTATCTCTTTCTATTATCAAGATTCAAAAATATTCAAAAAGATAGGATCTCTATCTTTATACTTTCAGCAGGGATATGACAAAATTTTTCAAGGAATCTGCATTATCATCAGAAAATAACACAAATTTTCAACGTCTTTTCAGACTAGATGGAAATATGAATTAAAAATTATTAAAATTTTTCTTCTGAAAAAAGATCTTCTCCTTTTCCTCCGCTGGGAATCGAACCTCAGAACTTCCGATTGCCGGTCGGGTGCTTTCCCATTGATTTGAGGATGAACAATCTTCGGCGTTTTGGTCTCTTCAAAGACGGTGCGTATAATTCGTCTACAAAATAATTAATTTTTTTAAGTGCACAAATCCAATTATCGCAATTGTAGATCACTCGCTATTTTTCGAATGAAAAATGCGGACATTGTTTGTCCGCTACTTGAGCAAAAAAAAATGGCTCGTTAATTGGAGTGGTTCGCTTGGTGTTCCGAAAAAAAGAGTTTTCCTGCTGATAAGAATCTAAAAATAGAATTTACGTTTCTGTGTTTAAATAATGGGAAACATTTTTTTGTTATTTTAAACATTTTTCTGAATGTCCAAAAATTGGAATATCAAAATTATTTTTTTCAATTATTTTCAACTGACTTTAAGATAATTCAAAATTAGATACCAAAAATCAGATCTTCCTCTCCCTCTTTTATAATTTTAAGAATAAAAAAATATCATAAATGATATAATTTAAAATGAAAAACATTATTTTAAATTTAAAAAATCAATAAATCACAAAAACAATTTATTTTAAGAATGTTTTTTGCAATTAAATATTTTCTACTGTTGCTTCTTACCACTTTTTTTTATGAATGATTGATTCTAATTGAAACCATTTTTTTTTAAGAAAACTTTTTTTAAACAAATAACTATGTTTTTCCAGAAAAATATAAAACCTTATTTGTTGACATTCGATTTTTTTTTAATTGGTAAGAAGTGACAGTAAAAAAATTTAATTTTCGAAACTATTGTTGCAATAATTATTTTTCGCGAATTTTAAACTTTTTTAACGAAAAATAATGTTTTTTCTTTCACAAGACTTTGCAGTTTCAAATGTATAAAATAGAATCTGCATATTTTCAAAATTAAAGCATTTTGAACTGAAAATCGTTGAACTTGAAAAAATTTTAGTAATAAATTTTTTAAATTGAAGAATTTTTTATTTATCAACTTTAAAATTAAAAATGATGCAAATTTCTAAGTTTCAAAATTGATAATTATTTTATTTTGGTGAATTATATTTGAAATCTCACTAATTTGGAAGAATCAAAATTTAAAAACTCTTGAGTTTTGATTTTCAAAATCATCAAAATCATTACAATTTAAGAATGTTCGTTAATAAATCTTTTGAATTAAAGATTTTTTAATCGCAAATCAAAATTGTAGAAATTTAAATTGTTGATTTTTAAAGTAGAGCATTTTTTCATTTTGAAAATTTATAATAAAAATTTTTCAATTTTCAATTTTTAAAAATTGAAGATTTTCTGACTGGAAGTCCTTAAAATTGCAGAATTTTCAATTTTAAAAATTTTTAATTGTAGGAATTCAAATTATTGATTTTTGAAATAGAAAATTTTTTATTTTGAAAATTTACGATAAAAAATTATCCAAGTTTTAAGCTTTACAATTAAAAATTCTGTAATTTTGATGATTTAAATTTTAAATTTCATCAATTTGGAAGAATCAAAATTTGAAAACCTTTGAATTTTCATCTTTAAAATTATAAAAATAATCACAATTTAAGAATTTTTATTGATAAATTGTTTTAATTGGAGAACTCTTAAATTTTGATCTTCGAAATCATCACAGTTCTATCTTTTTTTTAATACACACATTTTCGAAATTAAAGAATTTTTTAATGCAAAATTGTTAAAATTGAAGAAGTTTCAATCTCATATTTTTCTAAATTCTAAAAATTTGAATTCTTAATATTTAGAATTTAAGAGATTTTAATTTTGACAATTAATTTGAGTTCAGATTCCAAATTTCTTCAATTTGGAAGACTTAGATATGAAAACTTGATTTTTTATTACCAAAATTATCCAAATTTTAATTTTAATTTAATATAATTTGTAATTAATTAATTAATTATTTATTTATTTATTATAATTAATTAATTATTTATTATAATTAATTAATTAATTAATAATAAATTTAATTAATTAATTTAATTTTCAAATCGGAAAAAATGAAGAATTTTCAATTGTAATTTTTCAAAATTGTAGAACTTTGAATTATAAATCTTTAAAATTGAAGAGATTTTGATTTAAAAGATTTTTTTACTAAAAATTATACAAGTTTTAAGTTTTACAATCAAAAATTTTGTAATTTTATTTATCTACATTTTGGTCTACTATTGTAAATCTTCAAAATTGAACTATAAAAAAAATCTTATCCATTTTTGTTATCATTTTAATTTTGTTAAAAATTAAACAATTTACTTGAGAATTAACTTTGTTGTTGAAAATCCCTTGTTTCAGTTAAGTATAATTTTTGTAACTAAAAATGTAACTATTCCATTTTTTGTTAAAAAACAATATTTTTAATTCAAAATTGATATTTTCTAGTTCCAAATTCAACTATTTGTTTAAGAATTTGTCTCTTTTTGGTTAAATTCAATTTTTTTTTATATTTCCAGTTAGAATCTTTTTTGTTTAAAAAATTCATTATTTGGTTTGAAGTTAACCTACTTTTTCGTTTGTTGAATATGAATCATTTTAATTAAAAATTCATGTTTTTGAGTTGAAAATCCAACTATTTTCTTGAAAATTCGTTTTTTTTGCTTGAAATTCGAGCTTGTTTGGTACAAAATTAAACTTTTTGTTTTTACTTTTTCCTGAAAATTCATATTTTGGATCATTATTTTGGTTAATTAATTTATTTGCCTGTGTAAAATTGATTTTTTTGTTTGAAAATTTTAATATTTTGTTGAAATACAATCTTTTTTGGTTGGAAACTCAAATACTTGTTTTTTTTTTAACTATTTAATTCAAATAATATTTTGAAAAAAAATGTTAAGTTAACTTCTGTTGAAAATGTTAATTTTTTTTCGAAAGTTCGTTTTTTGTTTGTTAAAAATTTTCTGATATGAAAATTTAGCTTTTATATATTTGTTTTGGAATTTATTCTTTATCAGTTGAAAAGTTAACTATTAAGTCGAAAATTCATCTCTTTTGTTTAAAAATTTTTTTTTTTTCTTAAAATATTAATCTTATTAATTGAAAATTCATATTTTTGGTTGAAGGTTCAACTATTTGGATAAAAATGTCTCTTTTTTGTTAAATTCAAATGGTAGAAAATTGAACTATTTTTATGAAAATTTAACTATTTCTATAAACATTTAACTATTTGGTGGAAAATAAATTTTTTGTTAATAAATCATATTTTCGGGTTAAAAAAATTAAATTTTTGAAGATAATTCGTCTTTTCATCAATTTGGAATAATCAAAATTAGAAAACTTTTGAGTTTTGATCTTTAAAATCATCAAATTCGTCACAATTTAAAATTGTCGATATTTAAATTGTTAATTTTTAAAATAGAAAATTTATTTATTATCGAAATTTATAATAAAAAATTGTGCAGGTTTTGAGTTTTAAAATGAAAAATTCTGTAATTTTGATGATTTACATTTCAAATTTCATGAATTCGAAAGAATAAAAATTTGA
>CAKNXH010082552.1:0-15380 GCA_932178445.1 Andricus quercusramuli
CTTCCAACTCTGTGAAAATGTTAAAAACAAAAAATCCCTTTTTCCAATTGGAGAAAATAAATGAGAATTTCCTCTTCCAATCCAGAAAAAGAATAAAAGCCAAAATTTCCTTTCTTCCAACTCAATGAAAAAGTTAAGAATAAAAAAATTCCCTATCTCAATTCGGAAGAAAATTTGAAGTAAAAATTACCTCTTCCAATTCAGAAAAAAAATTAGAAGTCAAAAATTCCTCCTTTTCATTTCAAGCGAAATGTTTAAAAAAATCCCGTCTCCCGATTCGGGGAAAAAATAAAAAATAAAAATTCGCTTTCCCAATCGAGGAAAAAAATAAAAGCCAAACACTCTGCCCTTCCAACTCTGTGAAAATGTTAAAAATCAAAAATCCCCTTTTCCAAATCGAAAAAAATAAAATAAAATTCCCTCTTCCAATCCAGAAAAAAAAATAAAAGCCAAAAGTTCCTTTTTTTCAACTCAATCGAAATGTTAAAAAGAGAAAATCCCCGTTTCCAATTCGAAAAAAACCCAAAGAAAATTCCCTCTTCCAATCCAGAAAAAAATAAAAGCCAAACACTCTGCCCTTCCAACTCTGGGAAAATGTTAAAAATAAAAAATCCCCTTTTCCAATTGGAAATTTTTTTTTAAAATTTCCTCTTCCAATAAAGAAAAAAAAATAAAAGCCAAAAGTTACTTTCTTGCAACTCAATGAAAATGTTTAGAATAAAAAATTTCCTATCGCAGTTCGGAAAGAAATAAAAAATGAAAAATCCATGTTCCGATTGAAAAAAAAAAAATAAATAAAAGCCAAATACTCCTCCCTTCCAAATCTATAGAAATGTTTTTAAAAACCCTATTCCAATTTGGTAAAGAATTAAAAGTAAAAATTACCTCTTTGAATTGAGAAAAAAAAATTAGAAGCCAAAAATTCCTCCCTTTCAACTCAATCGAAATTTAAAAAAATAACAAAATTCCCGTCTCCCAATTTGGGGAAAAATTAAAAATAAAAATTCGCTTTCCCAATTCAGAAAACTATAAAAGCCAAATACTCTGCCTTTCCAACTCTGTGAAAATGTTAAAAATAAAAAATCCCCTTTTCCAATTGGAAAAAATAAATGAAAATCCCCTCTCCCAATTCGAAAAAAAATTAATAATAAAAATTTGTTTTCCCAAATGAGGAAAAAAATAAAAGCTAAACTCTTCATTTCCAATTGGAGAAAAGAAATGAAGATTCCCTCTTCCAATCCAGAAAAAAGAAATAAAAGCCAAAAGTTCCTCTCTTCCAACTCAATGAAAATGTTAAGAAAAAAAACTCCCTATGCCAATTCGGAAAAAAATGAAAAGCCAAAAATTCCTGCTTTCCAACATTCCTTTCCAATCCTTTCCAATCTTTTCCAATCCTTTCTAACTCAGTAAAAATGTTAAGACAAAAAAACTCCCTATCCCAATTCGGAAAAAAATTTAAGATAAAAATTCCGTCTTCCAATTGAAAAAAAATGAAAAGCCAAAAATTCCTCATTTCCAACTTTCCTTTCCAATCCTTTCCAATTCAATGAAAATTTTAAGAATAAAAAAATTTCCTAGCCCAATTCGGAAAAAAATGAAAAGCCAAATATTCTTCCTTTCCAACTTTCCTTTCCAGTCCTTTCCAGTCCTTTCCAACTCAATGAAAATTTTAAGAATAGAAAAATTTCCTAGCCCGATTCGGAAAAAAATGAAAAGACAAAAATTCTTCCTTTCCAACTTTCCTTTCCAATCCTTTCCAACTCAATGAAAATGTTTAGAATAAAAAAATTTCCTATCCCAATTCGGAAGAAAATGAAAAGCCAAAAATTCCTCCTTTCCAATCCTTTCCAACTCAATGAAAATGTTAAGAAAAAAAACTCCCTATTCCAATTCGGAAAAAAATGAAAAGCCAAAAATTCCTGCTTTCCAACTTTCCTTTCCAATCCTTTCCAATATTTTCCAATCCTATCCAATAATTTTCAATCCTTTACAATCCTTTCCAACTCAATGAGAATGTTAAGAAAAAAATACTCCCTATCCCAATTCGGAAAAAATTTAAAAATAAAAATTTCGTCTTTCAATTGAAAAAAAATGAAAAGCTAAAAATTCCTGTTTTCCAACTTTCCTTTCCAATCCTTTCCAACTCAATGAAAATGTTAAGAAAAAAAACTCCCTATCCCAATTCGGGAAAAATTTAAAAATAAAAATTCCGTCTTTCAATTGAAAAAAAAATGAAAAGCCAAAAATTCCTGCTTTTCAACTTTCCTTTCCAATCCTTTCCAATTCTTTCCAATCCTTTCCAATCCTTTCCAATCCTTTCCAATACTTTCCAATCCTTTCCAATCCTTTCCAATCCTTTCCAATCCTTTCCAATCCTTTCCAATCCTTTCCGATCCTTTCCAATCCTTTCCAACTCAATGAAAATGTTAAGAAAAAAACTCCCTATCCCAATTCGGAAAAAATTTAAAAATAAAAATTCCGTCTTTCAATTGAAAAAAAAAATGAAAAGCTAAAAATTCCTCCTTTCCAATCCTTTCCAACTCAATGAAAATGTTACGAATAAAAAAAATCCTTATCCCAATTCGGAAAAAAATGAAAAGCCAAAAATTCCTCCTTTCCAACTTTTCTTTCCAATCCTTTCCAATTCAATGAAAATTTTAAGAATAAAAAAATTTCCTGGCCCAATTCGGAAATAAATGAAAATACAAATATTCCTCCTTTCCAATCCTTTCCAACTCAATGAAAATGTTAAGAATAAAAAAATTTCCTAGCCCGATTCGGAAAAAAATGAAAAGCCAAAAATTCCTCCTTTCCAACTTTTCTTTCCAATCTTTTCCAACTCAAAGAAAATGTTAAGAATAAAAAATTGCCTATCCCAATTCGGAAGAAAATGAAAAGCCAAAAATTCTACTTTCCAATCCTTTCCAATTCAATGAAAATGTTAAGAAAAAAGTCTCCCTATTCCAATTCGGAAAAAAATGAGAAGCCAAAAACTCCTGCTTTCCAACTTTCCTTTCCAATCCTTTCCAATCTTTTCCAATCCTTTACAATCCTTTCCAATTCTTTCCAATCCTTTCCAACTCAATGAAAATGTTAAGAATAAAAAAACTCCCTATGCCAATTCGAAAAAAAATGAAAAGCTAAACATTCCTGCTTTCCAACTTTCCTTTCCAATCCTTTCCAATCCTTTCCAATCCTTTCCAATCCTTTCCAATCCTTTCCAATCCTTTCCAATCCTTTCCAATCCTTTCCAATCCTTTCCGATCCTTTCCAATCCTTTCCAACTCAATGAAAATGTTAAGAAAAAAACTCCCTATCCCAATTCGGAAAAAATTTAAAAATAAAAATTCCGTCTTTCAATTGAAAAAAAAAATGAAAAGCTAAAAATTCCTCCTTTCCAATCCTTTCCAACTCAATGAAAATGTTACGAATAAAAAAAATCCTTATCCCAGTTCGGAAATGAAAAGCCAAAAATTCCTCCTTTCCAACTTTCCTTTCCAATCCTTTCCAATTCAATGAAAATTTTAAGAATAAAAAAATTCCATATCCCAATTCGGAAAAAAATTGAAAATAAAAATTCCGTTTTCCAATTGAAAAAAAAATGAAAAGCCAAAAATTCCTTCTTTTCAACTCAATAAAAATGGAAAAATTAGCCTTGTTTCGCACCAATTATATTCCGCTCTGGCTTTCTATTAGCTAACTCGTTTATCATGATTGTGGATTCTAGATTGGCGATCTACAATATTTATTGCGAGTAAAATAAAGATTGTTATAACACGTGCAAGCCCATGCGTGGTCTCAACTTCGTAACTGTAAATAAGGAAATAAATTTGATGATATCTACCAACAAGAGGCGGTGTACTATCCGAGTCGAGCGACATTGATTTAGTAAGTCGCTGGCGAAAAAGATTTTCAAAAAAATATAACAGATGCGGGAGAATTTAGAAAATTGAATAATTCAGGTTCGAGTGAGAATGGAAAAGTGGGAACGGTTAAAATGGAAATTCGAATTTTTTTATATCCTCTGGCTAATGAGAAAAAAATTAATTTAAAAACCAAAGAGATGAATTTTCAACCAAAGAAATTAAATTTTAACTAAAATGATGATATACCAACAAAAAAAGATTTTAATTTGAAATAAAAAAGGGTTGAATTCATAAAAAAAAACTAATTTTCAACAAAAAGAAAATTTTTTCAAGAAAAAAACTTTTCCACCAAATAGTTTAATTTTCTGTCGAAATTGTTGAATTTAGAACACAAAAAGACGAATTTTCGACAAAATAAAAAAGATGAATTTTCTTCAAAGTAGTTCAACTTTTAGCCAAGTAGTTGAATTTTCAACCAAAAATATGTATTTTTAATGAAAAATGTAATCATTAAATTTTCAACCCGAGAATATGATTTTTCATTAAAAAAGTTAATTTGTAACCAAAAAAATGAATTTTTAACAAAATAGTAGAAATTCAACCCAAAGAGACGAAATTTCGAGAAAAATGTTAATTTTCCACCAAATAGTTAAATTAAATTTTTAATTAATTAATTAAATTTGTTTAAATTCAATTAAAGATTTAATTAAAAAGATAAATCTTCAACCAAAAAAATGAATTTGGAACAAAAAAAGATAAATTTTCAAAAAAAATGTAATATTTGGTATTTAAGCAAAAAAAGTTTGTAATTTTTAACATAATAGTTGAATTTTCAACCTGAAAAGATGATTTTTCAGTAAAAAAGTTAATTTTCAACCAAAAAAATGAATTTTCATCCAAAAATATTCATTTTCTACCAAAAAAACGAATTTTCAACCAAATTTCCAACCAAAGAGATGAATTTGCAATTGAAAAAGATGAACTTTGAACAAAAAATGTAAAAGTTGATATTTCAGCTGAAGAAATTTTTAATTATCAACATGAAAATTAAAATTCGACTCTTCAGTTGAAATTTCGTCTTTTTTGTTCTAAAATCCATCTTCTTTATTAAAAATTTAATACTTTTCTTGTTGAAATATCAACTATTATATTTTTGTTTGAAAATTCATTTTTGTAGGTTGAAAATCAACTATTGTGTTGAAAGTTTATCTTTTTTTGTTGAAAGTTCGAGGTTTTTGGTAGAAAACTAATCTTCTTGTTTTAAAATTTCCTTCTTTTGATTAAAAATGCAGCGGTTCGGTAGATAATAAACTTTTTTGTCAAAAATTCATATTTTCGGGATAAAAATTTTACTGTTTTACAGAAAATTTATCTTTTGGATTCAAAATTCTTCTTTGTTGCAAATTCAACTGTCTTCTAAAAAATTCAATTATTTGGAAAGAAACTTCATCCTTCTGGATTAAAAATGTATCATTTGGTAAAAAATTCATCTTTTTGGGTTCAAAATTCATCTTTGTGGATTGAAAATTCAACAATTTGGTCAAAAATTCAACTACTTTGTTTGAAATTGAACTATTTTGTTGAAAATTTATCTTTTTTTTTTGGCTTAAAAATTCTATTTCTCTGTAGACAATTCGTCAATTTGGTTGAAATTTTATTTCTTTCTTGACGGAAAATTTATTCTTAGTCGCAATTTTTTTTTTTTTATTAAAAATTCATCTCTCTTGGTTAAAAATGCAACTTTTATATTGAAAATTAATCGTTTTCAGTTGAATATTCGACTACTTGGCTGAAAATTGATATAAATTGTTGAAAATTTGTCTTTTTTGTGAGAAAATTAATCTTCTTGGTTAAAAATCCAACCATTCGTTCACAAATTTTTGTATTTTCTTTTTAAAAATCGTCTTTTTTGGTAGAAAATTAATCTTCTTGCTAAAAAAGTCATATTTTTATTTAATAAACATCGTGGATTGTGCTCTGGGGTACGATCCATTTGCTTATCTGCCTGGGGGATCGAACCCCGAAGCCCAATGGCTCATTACAGCCTGTTATGTGCTTCGCATTGCTGGCAAGGACGATCGGGCAATGATACGCATCGTCGAAGATGCTCGTACCGTAAACTTGATCTGACTGGAAGATGTTTGTTGCCTGTTCTACAAAAGATACAGAAAAATCTAAATTTCATCTATTTAAATTATTCGAATTAAACTTCTCTCCTTTTAGAGACTTTAAAAAAAAAAGTTGTTTAGTTAGTTGTGCTCAAGATGCGCGACAATTTCAGCAAATAATCGCAATTAACGTGCCCACCGAACCGGTATGTCCTTCCTTCTTCGTGTTTTACTCTTTCTTGTTGCAATTATTTCTTTTTCTTCTTATCATCATCTAAAAATAATCCTTCTATAAATAAGATGGCATTCTCGAGATTATGTATACGCAACAATTTTGTTCCTGTTGATAAGAGACGACTATTTTTAGCTCAAGCGGAACATTTCTAGTGATTAGAGTCATCTTATTTTTACAACTAGCAATTTTAATTGACTAATGTGAAAAATATGAGCTATTTAAAAATTCGCAATGACATATTTTTAAATATTAAGTGTTTTACAATTTGTTGGAAACCATTTAAATAATTTAATAAATTATTATAAAGGGTGGCTGTAGGACAGGGAAAAATTGGAAATCAGGAAAAAGTCAGGGATCTTGAACAAAATTTGTTTTCTTCCGTTTGTAAAGTATTCTACGTGAAAAATGTCAAAAAATTAAGATATTTAGTCGCGGGGCGTTTAGGCGCTGGACATTAAGACGCGGGGCGTTTAGGCGTGGAATGTTTAGGCGCCAGGACATTTCGCCACCAGGTAGTTTAGGCGCTGGACATTTAGACGCGGGGCGCTTAGGCGTTGGATTTTTAGGCGTCCGGATATTTAGTTGCCAGGTCGTTTAGGCGCTGGACATTTGGACGCGGCACGTTTAGGCGCGGAATGTTTAGGTGCCAGGACATTTCGCCGGCAGGTCGTTTAGGCGCCAGCCGTTAAGATGCTGGACATTTACACGCGGGGCATTTAGGCGTGGAATGTTTAGGCACCAGGACATTTAGCCGCCAGGTCGTTTAGGCGCCAGCCGTTTGTGGCGCTAGATATTTAGACGCGGGGCGCTTAGGCATTGGATTTTCAGGCGTCCGGATATGTAGTTGCCAGGTCGTTAAGGCGCTGGGCATTTAGACGCGGCGCGTTTAGGCGTGGAATGTTTAGGCGCCAGGTCATTTAGCCGCTAGGTTGTTTAGGTGCCAGTAGTTTAGGCGCTGGACATTTAGCCGCCAGGTCGTTTAGGCGTAGCTGTGTAGGCGCTGGACATTTAGGCGCAGAACATTTAGACGCGGGGCGTTCAGGCGTGGGATTTTTAGGCGTCCGGATATTTAGTTGCCAGGTCGTTCAGGCGTGCAGCCGTTTGTGTACTGGACATGTTGACGCGGGGGGTATGGGCGTGGGATATTTAGGCGCGGGATGTTTATCCACCAGGACATTTAGCCGCCAGGTCGTTTAGGCGCGGAGTTGTTTAGCCGCCGGGATTTTTAGGCGTCGAGCTGTTTAATTTTATTTGCGAAATGATTACGAATGTAGGGGAAACTATGGAGTAGATTGTTTTTTTCAAACATTAAAAGCAACTAAATAATGGATTTTAATAAAGTTTTTGAACATAAATGATTAAATGAATAGTAGAGTCTTCCCACAGTCATGTAAAAATCTATAATAACAAATTTCTAAATATTGTTTTATAATTCTTGGAAATTATTTCAAGATTAAGATTCTGGTCTTCAAATATTAATGGCCAGAGAAAATAGAAAATTGGTCAGGGGAAAATGAGGGAAGGGGCAGGACGTTTAGGCGCGGGATATTTAAGCGTGGGAAGTTCAGGCACCGGGTGTTTAGACGCTAGGACATTTAAATAATTTGAAAATGTTTCCTGTGGTTTATAAAAGATTCCATGTTAAAAATTTCACAAGATGAGGATTCTGGTCTTTGAATATTAGTGGCAAGAGAAAATGAAAAATTGGTCACGTGAAAATTAGGAAGTGAACAGGGAGCTTAGGCACCACCATTTAGGTGATGTCGTTTTGTAGATGCTGTTTAGGCGCTGGACATTTAGAAGCGGAAAGTTTAGGTGCGGTATGTTTAGGCACCAGGAAAAATAAATTAATTTGAAATTGTTTTCTGAGGTTCATAAAAGATTTTATGTTGAAAATGTTAATGGTCAAAGAAAATAAAAAATTGGTCAGGGGAAAATTAGAGAGGCAGCAGGACGTTTAGGTGCGGGAGGTTTAGGCGCGGGATGCTTAGGCGCCAGGAAATTTAATTAATTTGAAATTGTTTTCTGACGTTTAGCAAAGATTCTGTGTTAAAAATTTTACAAGATTAGGATTCTGGTCTTTACATAATAATGGATAGAGAAAATAAAAAATTGGTCACGGGAAAATTATTAGAGGGAGCAGGACGTTTAGGCGCGGGTTGTTTGGGCGCGGGATGTTTAGGCGCCAGGAAATTTAAATAATTTAAAATTGTTTTCTGACGTTTATAAAAGATTCTATGTTAAAAATGTTACAAGATTAAGATTCTGGTATTTGAATAATAATGGCCATAGAAGATGAAAAATTGGTTGTTTTTAAAGCTTGAATTTAAAAATACTAGTTTTTTAATATCTTGATTATTAATCATTCAATCTGAAACGTTTTAAATCAATTTCAAGTTTTGCATGAAGACAATTTTATAAGATGTCAAACTGACGTATACTGATAAGTTGTCACGATTATTATTCAGTATTATTAAATAATTATATTAAGTGATACTTGACGTTTCTATTTCGTTTTTCTATATTATTTATATTATTTTCCCCAGCAAGGTAATAACACTAGTTGGGAATAATCGAAAATTATTTATACAAGGAAAAATGAGCTACTACTCGGCCGATGAAAAAAAATATCAACTTGGTCGCCACGCTATCGCGATCATCGTCGCGACGTGGTGTCGAGCCCTTCTCTTCTTGGTGATATTTTTGCGCTCTTTGAGAAAGGAAAAAGAAGAAGCTGCGAACGAGTTTGCAAGAGGCTTCCTTTGGTAGACAAGGCAAATCTTTTCAAGGTCGCACGATCAATATAAAAATGTGAATATGCATTCACGTCTCTTTTTTTTTCTCCTTTCTTTCTCTTTTACATCTTCCGATTCCCATCTTCTTTCATCTCTGGTTCGTGTTTTCTCGATGTCTTATAACGGATGTCCACTATTTTTCTCTGAGCACGTCTCTGAGACACAAAAGATAATCTTGCAACCCTAAAAATTCGTATAATTGGTCATCCGCCCTTTTCCTTCTGTCCCCTTTCTTCGCGAACACGATCTTGTCGAGATCGCAAAATAAAAACAATCAGTTTATTCAACCCGATCCTAAATAACACACCACGCTTTCAAGAATTGGTTGTGTTAACACTTTAACGCCTGAGATTCTTTTCCTTTTTTTTCACTAGCTAATAAGGATTGCGCCTCAGGCAAAAAGTTTTGTATAATATGTCGGCAAGCATTTTTTTTACACTTTCTTAGTCGTCATTGAATGTTCAAAGTTACCCCAGTAGGCAGTCAAGGTTATAAATACGCAATAAGTACTTTGACGAACTTCTGCGCAGGCATATATACCGCGGGCATCTACTGCGCATATCACAGTATCATATGTGACTACTGCGCATGTGTAATTACTCTTAGTATCTTCTGCGCATGCATGAGTGGCATACATGCCTACTGCGCATGTCTAATGACTTTGGGTACCTGCCGCGCATGTGTAAATACCTTGAGTGTCTACTGCGCATTGACAATTGCCGCGAGTATCTACTGCGCATGGGCAATTTCCGCGAGCATCTACTGCGCAAGGCTAATTATCCCAAGAATTTATTGGACATGGCTAATTATCCCAAGAATCTACTGCGCATGTCTAATGACCTCGGGTATTTATTGCGCAGGCCTTAGTACTTTTGGTACTTGAATTAAAGATTGTTTAGCCTTGAAAGCGGAAAATACTTAAAAAATAAAAAAAAGTACAGTTTTTAATATTTTTTTCCGAAATTGTTACATTTTGGCAGCATCAAACTTAAAACTGTTCAGTTTTAAAAATTTTTCTTTACAAATAAAAAAAAAGCAATAATTTTGAGTACCAAATATACTAAGACTGGGCAGTGGACACCCAAGATTAAAATCTTGAAGAAAGAAATCTTTCTTTTTCATTTCTTTCATCTTTCATTATCTTTCATTTATTTAATTTGAAGTTTATAAATGTAATTAATTAATTGAATTATACAAAATTTTAATTAACTTAACAACTATATTTTTTAATTCGTAAAGTTCCGCCGTGGCGCTCATGGCACTGAGACATGCGCAGTAGATACTCGAGGTACTTCGTCATGCGCAATAGGTACCCAAGGTTATTGGACCTGCGCAGTGGGTATTGAAACTACTTAGCCATGCGCAGTAATCACCTGCGGTGCTGAGTGATGCGCAGTGGGTAATAAATACATTTACGCCTGCGCAGTGGTGTCTAGAGATACTTGAACATTGATAGAGCATTTCCAGGGTGCTTATAGATGCGCAGTAGTTACTAAACATACCAATACATGTGCAATAGGCATCAGTGGTGTATATTAATGCGCAGTCGAGGGTAAAGGCTTTTACATATGCGCAATAGTTACTGGAGCTACTTAGACATGCGCAGTAGCTACTGAAGCTACTTAGACATGCACAGTAGTTACCGAAGCTAGTTAGACATGCGCAGTAGTTACCGAAGCTACTTAGACATGCGCAGTAGTTACTGGAGCTACTCAGACATGCGCAGTAGTTACTGAAGCTACTTACACATGCGCAGTAGAAATCCGTAGTACTTATAGCTGCGTAGTACATACCAGAAGTACTTAAAACTATGTAGTGTGAACCTGAGCTTCTAAGATCTGCGGAACTGATGCCAAAAGTACATCAGAAAGTAGATTACACCACCTTTTTCCGCCTGGACGATTTTCTGACTTATTCTTTATTATTCAGCAGTTTGGCGAGGTTCATTATCTTTCGACTCGATTCTTATTATACTGGTCAAGAGCAACCTACGCAATTCTTGGGTCAGCCCGTGATCTATGGAACGCAAATACCCCGTTATACGCTAAAGTGCAAACTTGTTAGTCATAGACATAGTTGCGATAGACTCGAGTCCGAGCTGCTGGTCGTAGCATGTCGTAGCTCGCTAAAGAAAGCTCTCTATATCTCTCTCTATACCTTTTTTTCTCTTCATCCCCTCTTCTCTATCCTTGTCCAATCTCGAATTTTTCTCGAGTTTAGCACACGTGATGTCCATGAGTCGTACCGATGCCGTTATGCCCTAAAGTGCTCTAGTCTCTCTCTCTCTCTCTCTCTCTCTGCCTCTCTCCTCCCTAGTGGGCTGTGTCTAATACCTTCGTGAGATACCTTCTGTTGATCCTGGCTCTATGCATAGTGCATATGCATGTAAATCTCATCTCGAATAGTAAAACGATCAGAAAGGCGGTCAACTCCCGATCGCTGGTCAACTTCATGGTCTAACACTTTCGAGTTAGCTTGTATTTGAATCCACATGAGAGATTTCATGCTTGGATTATTCGGGATGGAGTCTTCGCACTCTTTCCCCTATTTCCCTCGATTCGCCGCTTTTTAAATTATAGCTTTCCTCTTTCCCTGTTTTCTCTTTTCGGTTAAAAATACAACTGTTTGGTTGAAAATGAATTTTTTTGTTCCAAATTCAACTGTATTACTGAAACTTCATCTTTTGGCTTGAAAGTTCAATAATTTGGGAGACTTTTCTTTCTTTATTGATGGGAAAATATTCTATTTGTTGAATATTCAGCTTTTTGGTCGTGATATTTATCAGTTTAGTTGAAAATTAATTTGTTTGGTTGAAAATTTCACTATTTTGTTATAAAATTTGTTTTTCGTTTTCGCAAAAAAAAATTTTAAGTGAAAATTTAAGTTTTCCATTTTTGATGACAATTGATCTTTCATAGTTGAAAATTCATATAATTTGTTAAAAAGCCATATTTTTGTCTAAAATTAAAATAGTTGGTTGAAAATTAAATTGTTTGATTGAAAATCAATTTCTTTTTTTAAATTCACCTATTTGGTTAAATATTTAACTATTTTGTTGAAAATTCCACTATTTTGTTACAGATTCATTTTTTTTGTTAAAGGTTCGTCATTTAAATTAAAAATTCATATCTTTGGTTGAAAATTGAACTATTTTATTGAAAATTGATATTTTTGTTGGAAATTCAATTGCATTATAGAAAATTCGCTTATTTTGCTTGAAAATTCCAGAATTTGACTGAAAATTAAACTATTTCATTTTGAGTTTAAAAATGATCTTTTTTTGATAAAAAATTATGTATTTTGTGGAAAATTCGTCTTTTTGCTCGATTTGAACTGTTTTTTATTTTAAATTATAACCTTTTTTGGTTAAAGTATTAATTATTACAGTATTCGTTGATAAATCATAATTATTTGTTAAAAATTCAACTACTTGGTTAAAAGTTGAACTACTTTGTTAAAAATTCACTTTTTGTTTGGAAAGTCGAGGTTCTGTTTTCAAATCTTATCTTTTTTGGTTAAAAATATCAGTGATTTTGGTTGCAGTTTAATTTTTTTGTTTTGAAAATTCGACCATTTAGTTCAAAATTTTTCTTTTTAGTTTAAAAATTGAACTATTTATTGAAAATTAAATTTTTTTGTTGAAAATTGAACTACTTTGTGGAAAAGGAATCCTTTTGGTCTCGTCTTTTTGGAAAGAAAATTCAACTATTTTGGGAGAAATTGAACTTTATGTTGAAAATTCAATTAAAATTGTTCTTAATTGAAAATTCAACTTTTTTTTAAATTCGTCTATTTCGGTTTCAAAAGTCATCTGTTTTAGTAGAAATTTAATATTTTTGGGATAAAAGTGCAACTGTTTGGTTAAAAATTAATCTTCTTAGATCGAGGATTCAACTATTAAATTATTTGTTGAAAATTCATCTTCTTTTTCGAAAATTCGTTTTTTTGTTGGTTGAATATTAACTTTTTTAACTTAAAATTTAACCATGTAACTGTTCCATTTTTGGTTGAAAATTAATCTTTTTCAGTTAAAAAATTCATCTTTTTTATTAGAAATTTCATCTCCACGCTTGAAAGCCGTTTTTTTATTGAAGATTATTATTTTGTACTGCAAATTTAACTTTTCCATTTTTATTGAAAATTTACCTGCTTCAGTTGAAAATTCAACTATTGGTTTGAAAACTCTTCTATTTTGTTAAAAATTAAACTTCTTCGGGAGAAAATTAATCTTCTTGGTTGAAAATACGTTTTTTTTAAATTTATCTCTTTGGGTAGAGATTTGATCTTTTTTGGTTGAAATATCAACTATAACATTTTTTGTTGAGAATTCATCGTTGTAAGTTGAAAGTTCAACTTTTTGGTTAAAAACTCCACTATTTTTTGAAAAATTAAACTATTTGTTTGAAAATTTATGTACTTTGTTGAAAATTCGTCTTTTTTGTAGGCAATTAATCGTTATGGTTGAAAATTCACAAAATCATTTTTATATTAACAATTTCATTATTTGTATAAAACTTCAACTATTTATGTTGAAAATTCGTATCTTTTGATTTAAAATTTGATTATCTGGCTGTGAATGCAATTGTTTGGTTAAAAATGAATTTTGTTTTTGAAAATTTAACTATTTGCTTGAGAATTCATCTTTTTTTAATGAAAATCAAGTTTTTTGTTGTAAATTCATCTTTGTAGGTAGGAAATTCAAGTGTATAGTAAAAAGTTTAACTATTTGGTTGAAAATTTAATTATTTTGTTAACAAGTCATCTTATTGGTTGATCATCATTGGTTGATCATCATTGGTTGATAATCAGTAAGTGACCCAATCTTGCATGTCAAACGGCTCAAATTGCTTAAAATAGTACCGGCCCATCAATATTTTTCCCGAAATCCTGATTAATGGTCAGAAAAATGCAAACGTCGCTAGGGAAAGATCCGGAAATTTTAAAAATGAAGGCTTTCGGCCACCCTGTGTGAAGTCTGGACATCCTTCAACCGTGAAGGATCTTCCAGAACACACCATATTACACCGCTAATTATTCATACCTAGGCTTCAATTTTCTTCCCTTTTTCTCCTTCCTCGCCAAGGGATCAAGTACTATGAGACTCTAGAGGAAGGAAATAGGAGGTTCAGAGGGATAAAAATGGTAAGGGTTTTGCATCAGCATCAGGAAGCTGAGAGTAAACACTGACTCGGGATCGACGGTTCAGCTATCATCGAATTAGGATATCGTGTACCTGTCAATCTGGACTTTAATAACACTCGTACACTTGTAAGGCGAAATCGTTGGAGTTGGGAGGCAGGAAAGGAAGGTTTGCACGCAACGTGGATTGTGGGAACATGATAGCACGAAAACGAGATGGTCCTTATTATACCTTCATCTTCATCTTGTAATACTTCCCGAAGAGCTGCAAAATTCCAGCGGTAAATTGATGGTCAGGTTGGCCACTCTTTTGACGATAAATAACCGCAAATGTCATCCATGTCTCTCTCGACTTGAAAGACGTATATATAAACTGAAGATATTAACGTCGCGGGACATAACTGGATATGACGTATCTCTTTGTGAAATACTTTGAAATTACAAAATGTGTAAACACCTCCATTTGAAGAATTTGCAATGAGCAAGGCTTGCTTGCTGGCTGGCTTGCTTGCTTGCATTTCCTCGTTTATTAAATTGGATGCAGCGTGAAGGCAAGCACTTTAACCTACACCTGCGGCTAAGCTAGTAAAGTGTAGAGTGTGGGTTCAGTAGCCATTTTTAGTCGTCATAAAGTCGGCTAGATAACAACTACCTATTCAGCATCATTGCTGCAGTTTCTGGGTCTGATAACGGCCACTAATGTGCGCTACTTAAGGCCACAGGGCGTTTTATCATCAGGTGTGTTTAAGAAATGTTCGGTCTACTCATATAGATCTCAGATTGTAGGAGGTCAATCCAAATCGTGACCAACTAGTCCCCAACTAGTCCCCAACTGTTATTTTTTAAATGATCGAATATTCAGTAGACTCGGCAGAGAAAATGAGTGGACCTTTCTTCAGACGACCAGCGCCAGAGTGGTCTTTCTAAGCGCACACTCTGAGAAAGGTTATTCCAACATGGAGCTATCGAATCAAGAAATGAGTCTGAGTGATAATCAAGATGCATCAGAGAATAGAAAAAAAAGAGTCTTGCAGGTAGTCTGAAACCATATCTGCCACACTAGTTCGCTTCTGGTGGACCGATCTATAACTCTTCAAGCTCAAGGTTGTAATTAGGATAACGGGAAATGGCCGCTAATATCGTCCTATAGATTATAGAGGTATATAGAGAGAAAGAGCGAGAAAGAGAGGGAGAGAGAGAGAGAGAGAGAGGAGCTCAGGTTCTTATTAATGCAATC
>CAKNXH010082553.1:0-15375 GCA_932178445.1 Andricus quercusramuli
CTTCCAACTCTGTGAAAATGTTAAAAACAAAAAATCCCTTTTTCCAATTGGAGAAAATAAATGAGAATTTCCTCTTCCAATCCAGAAAAAGAATAAAAGCCAAAATTTCCTTTCTTCCAACTCAATGAAAAAGTTAAGAATAAAAAAATTCCCTATCTCAATTCGGAAGAAAATTTGAAGTAAAAATTACCTCTTCCAATTCAGAAAAAAAATTAGAAGTCAAAAATTCCTCCTTTTCATTTCAAGCGAAATGTTTAAAAAAATCCCGTCTCCCGATTCGGGGAAAAAATAAAAAATAAAAATTCGCTTTCCCAATCGAGGAAAAAAATAAAAGCCAAACACTCTGCCCTTCCAACTCTGTGAAAATGTTAAAAATCAAAAATCCCCTTTTCCAAATCGAAAAAAATAAAATAAAATTCCCTCTTCCAATCCAGAAAAAAAAATAAAAGCCAAAAGTTCCTTTTTTTCAACTCAATCGAAATGTTAAAAAGAGAAAATCCCCGTTTCCAATTCGAAAAAAACCCAAAGAAAATTCCCTCTTCCAATCCAGAAAAAAATAAAAGCCAAACACTCTGCCCTTCCAACTCTGGGAAAATGTTAAAAATAAAAAATCCCCTTTTCCAATTGGAAATTTTTTTTTAAAATTTCCTCTTCCAATAAAGAAAAAAAAATAAAAGCCAAAAGTTACTTTCTTGCAACTCAATGAAAATGTTTAGAATAAAAAATTTCCTATCCCAGTTCGGAAAGAAATAAAAAATGAAAAATCCATGTTCCGATTGAAAAAAAAAAAATAAATAAAAGCCAAATACTCCTCCCTTCCAAATCTATAGAAATGTTTTTAAAAACCCTATTCCAATTTGGTAAAGAATTAAAAGTAAAAATTACCTCTTTGAATTGAGAAAAAAAAATTAGAAGCCAAAAATTCCTCCCTTTCAACTCAATCGAAATTTAAAAAAATAACAAAATTCCCGTCTCCCAATTTGGGGAAAAATTAAAAATAAAAATTCGCTTTCCCAATTCAGAAAACTATAAAAGCCAAATACTCTGCCTTTCCAACTCTGTGAAAATGTTAAAAATAAAAAATCCCCTTTTCCAATTGGAAAAAATAAATGAAAATCCCCTCTCCCAATTCGAAAAAAAATTAATAATAAAAATTTGTTTTCCCAAATGAGGAAAAAAATAAAAGCTAAACTCTTCATTTCCAATTGGAGAAAAGAAATGAAGATTCCCTCTTCCAATCAAGAAAAAAGAAATAAAAGCCAAAAGTTCCTCTCTTCCAACTCAATGAAAATGTTAAGAAAAAAACTCCCTATGCCATTTCGGAAAAAAATGAAAAGCCAAAAATTCCTGCTTTCCAACTTTCCTTTCCAATCTTTTCCAATCCTTTCTAACTCAGTGAAAATGTTAAGAAAAAAAACTCCCTATCCCAATTCGGAAAAAAATTTAAGATAAAAATTCCGTCTTCCAATTGAAAAAAAATGAAAAGCCAAAAATTCCTCATTTCCAACTTTCCTTTCCAATCCTTTCCAATTCAATTAAAATTTTAAGAATAAAAAAATTTCCTAGCCCAATTCGGAAAAAAATGAAAAGCCAAATATTCTTCCTTTCCAACTTTCCTTTCCAGTCCTTTCCAGTCCTTTCCAACTCAATGAAAATTTTAAGAATAAAAAAATTTCCTAGCCCGATTCGGAAAAAAAATGAAAAGACAAAAATTCTTCCTTTCCAACTTTCCTTTCCAATCCTTTCCAACTCAATGAAAATGTTTAGAATAAAAAAATTTCCTATCCCAATTCGGAAGAAAATGAAAAGCCAAAAATTCCTCCTTTCCAATCCTTTCCAACTCAATGAAAATGTTAAGAAAAAAAACTCCCTATTCCAATTCGGAAAAAAATGAAAAGCCAAAAATTCCTGCTTTCCAACTTTCCTTTCCAATCCTTTCCAATATTTTCCAATCCTATCCAATACTTTTCAATCCTTCACAATCCTTTCCAACTCAATGAAAATGTTAAGAAAAAAATACTCCCTATCCCAATTCGGAAAAAATTTAAAAATAAAAATTTCGTCTTTCAATTGAAAAAAAATGAAAAGCTAAAAATTCCTGTTTTCCAACTTTCCTTTCCAATCCTTTCCAACTCAATGAAAATGTTAAGAAAAAAAACTCCCTATCCCAATTCGGGAAAAATTTAAAAATAAAAATTCCGTCTTTCAATTGAAAAAAAAATGAAAAGCCAAAAATTCCTGCTTTTCAACTTTCCTTTCCAATCCTTTCCAATTCTTTCCAATCCTTTCCAATCCTTTCCAATCCTTTCCAATACTTTCCAATCCTTTCCAATCCTTTCCAATCCTTTCCAATCCTTTCCAATCCTTTCCAATCCTTTCCGATCCTTTCCAATCCTTTCCAACTCAATGAAAATGTTAAGAAAAAAACTCCCTATCCCAATTCGGAAAAAATTTAAAAATAAAAATTCCGTCTTTCAATTGAAAAAAAAAATGAAAAGCTAAAAATTCCTCCTTTCCAATCCTTTCCAACTCAATGAAAATGTTACGAATAAAAAAAATCCTTATCCCAATTCGGAAAAAAATGAAAAGCCAAAAATTCCTCCTTTCCAACTTTTCTTTCCAATCCTTTCCAATTCAATGAAAATTTTAAGAATAAAAAAATTTCCTGGCCCAATTCGGAAATAAATGAAAATACAAATATTCCTCCTTTCCAATCCTTTCCAACTCAATGAAAATGTTAAGAATAAAAAAATTTCCTAGCCCGATTCGGAAAAAAATGAAAAGCCAAAAATTCCTCCTTTCCAACTTTTCTTTCCAATCTTTTCCAACTCAAAGAAAATGTTAAGAATAAAAAATTGCCTATCCCAATTCGGAAGAAAATGAAAAGCCAAAAATTCTACTTTCCAATCCTTTCCAATTCAATGAAAATGTTAAGAAAAAAGTCTCCCTATTCCAATTCGGAAAAAAATGAGAAGCCAAAAACTCCTGCTTTCCAACTTTCCTTTCCAATCCTTTCCAATCTTTTCCAATCCTTTACAATCCTTTCCAATTCTTTCCAATCCTTTCCAACTCAATGAAAATGTTAAGAATAAAAAAACTCCCTATGCCAATTCGAAAAAAAATGAAAAGCTAAACATTCCTGCTTTCCAACTTTCCTTTCCAATCCTTTCCAATCCTTTCCAATCCTTTCCAATCCTTTCCAATCCTTTCCAATCCTTTCCAATCCTTTCCAATCCTTTCCAATCCTTTCCGATCCTTTCCAATCCTTTCCAACTCAATGAAAATGTTAAGAAAAAAACTCCCTATCCCAATTCGGAAAAAATTTAAAAATAAAAATTCCGTCTTTCAATTGAAAAAAAAAATGAAAAGCTAAAAATTCCTCCTTTCCAATCCTTTCCAACTCAATGAAAATGTTACGAATAAAAAAAATCCTTATCCCAGTTCGGAAATGAAAAGCCAAAAATTCCTCCTTTCCAACTTTCCTTTCCAATCCTTTCCAATTCAATGAAAATTTTAAGAATAAAAAAATTCCATATCCCAATTCGGAAAAAAATTGAAAATAAAAATTCCGTTTTCCAATTGAAAAAAAAATGAAAAGCCAAAAATTCCTTCTTTTCAACTCAATAAAAATGGAAAAATTAGCCTTGTTTCGCACCAATTATATTCCGCTCTGGCTTTCTATTAGCTAACTCGTTTATCATGATTGTGGATTCTAGATTGGCGATCTACAATATTTATTGCGAGTAAAATAAAGATTGTTATAACACGTGCAAGCCCATGCGTGGTCTCAACTTCGTAACTGTAAATAAGGAAATAAATTTGATGATATCTACCAACAAGAGGCGGTGTACTATCCGAGTCGAGCGACATTGATTTAGTAAGTCGCTGGCGAAAAAGATTTTCAAAAAAATATAACAGATGCGGGAGAATTTAGAAAATTGAATAATTCAGGTTCGAGTGAGAATGGAAAAGTGGGAACGGTTAAAATGGAAATTCGAATTTTTTTATATCCTCTGGCTAATGAGAAAAAAATTAATTTAAAAACCAAAGAGATGAATTTTCAACCAAAGAAATTAAATTTTAACTAAAATGATGATATACCAACAAAAAAAGATTTTAATTTGAAATAAAAAAGGGTTGAATTCATAAAAAAAAACTAATTTTCAACAAAAAGAAAATTTTTTCAAGAAAAAAACTTTTCCACCAAATAGTTTAATTTTCTGTCGAAATTGTTGAATTTAGAACACAAAAAGACGAATTTTCGACAAAATAAAAAAGATGAATTTTCTTCAAAGTAGTTCAACTTTTAGCCAAGTAGTTGAATTTTCAACCAAAAATATGTATTTTTAATGAAAAATGTAATCATTAAATTTTCAACCCGAGAATATGATTTTTCATTAAAAAAGTTAATTTGTAACCAAAAAAATGAATTTTTAACAAAATAGTAGAAATTCAACCCAAAGAGACGAAATTTCGAGAAAAATGTTAATTTTCCACCAAATAGTTAAATTAAATTTTAAATTAATTAATTAAATTTGTTTAAATTCAATTAAAGATTTAATTAAAAAGATAAATCTTCAACCAAAAAAATGAATTTGGAACAAAAAAAGATAAATTTTCAAAAAAAATGTAATATTTGGTATTTAAGCAAAAAAAGTTTGTAATTTTTAACATAATAGTTGAATTTTCAACCTGAAAAGATGATTTTTCAGTAAAAAAGTTAATTTTCAACCAAAAAAATGAATTTTCATCCAAAAATATTCATTTTCTACCAAAAAAACGAATTTTCAACCAAATTTCCAACCAAAGAGATGAATTTGCAATTGAAAAAGATGAACTTTGAACAAAAAATGTAAAAGTTGATATTTCAGCTGAAGAAATTTTTAATTATCAACATGAAAATTAAAATTCGACTCTTCAGTTGAAATTTCGTCTTTTTTGTTCTAAAATCCATCTTCTTTATTAAAAATTTAATACTTTTCTTGTTGAAATATCAACTATTATATTTTTGTTTGAAAATTCATTTTTGTAGGTTGAAAATCAACTATTGTGTTGAAAGTTTATCTTTTTTTGTTGAAAGTTCGAGGTTTTTGGTAGAAAACTAATCTTCTTGTTTTAAAATTTCCTTCTTTTGATTAAAAATGCAGCGGTTCGGTAGATAATAAACTTTTTTGTCAAAAATTCATATTTTCGGGATAAAAATTTTACTGTTTTACAGAAAATTTATCTTTTGGATTCAAAATTCTTCTTTGTTGCAAATTCAACTGTCTTCTAAAAAATTCAATTATTTGGAAAGAAACTTCATCCTTCTGGATTAAAAATGTATCATTTGGTAAAAAATTCATCTTTTTGGGTTCAAAATTCATCTTTGTGGATTGAAAATTCAACAATTTGGTCAAAAATTCAACTACTTTGTTTGAAATTGAACTATTTTGTTGAAAATTTATCTTTTTTTTTTGGCTTAAAAATTCTATTTCTCTGTAGACAATTCGTCAATTTGGTTGAAATTTTATTTCTTTCTTGACGGAAAATTTATTCTTAGTCGCAATTTTTTTTTTTTTATTAAAAATTCATCTCTCTTGGTTAAAAATGCAACTTTTATATTGAAAATTAATCGTTTTCAGTTGAATATTCGACTACTTGGCTGAAAATTTATATAAATTGTTGAAAATTTGTCTTTTTTGTGAGAAAATTAATCTTCTTGGTTAAAAATCCAACCATTCGTTCACAAATTTTTGTATTTTCTTTTTAAAAATCGTCTTTTTTGGTAGAAAATTAATCTTCTTGCTAAAAAAGTCATATTTTTATTTAATAAACATCGTGGATTGTGCTCTGGGGTACGATCCATTTGCTTATCTGCCTGGGGGATCGAACCCCGAAGCCCAATGGCTCATTACAGCCTGTTATGTGCTTCGCATTGCTGGCAAGGACGATCGGGCAATGATACGCATCGTCGAAGATGCTCGTACCGTAAACTTGATCTGACTGGAAGATGTTTGTTGCCTGTTCTACAAAAGATACAGAAAAATCTAAATTTCATCTATTTAAATTATTCGAATTAAACTTCTCTCCTTTTAGAGACTTTAAAAAAAAAAGTTGTTTAGTTAGTTGTGCTCAAGATGCGCGACAATTTCAGCAAATAATCGCAATTAACGTGCCCACCGAACCGGTATGTCCTTCCTTCTTCGTGTTTTACTCTTTCTTGTTGCAATTATTTCTTTTTCTTCTTATCATCATCTAAAAATAATCCTTCTATAAATAAGATGGCATTCTCGAGATTATGTATACGCAACAATTTTGTTCCTGTTGATAAGAGACGACTATTTTTAGCTCAAGCGGAACATTTCTAGTGATTAGAGTCATCTTATTTTTACAACTAGCAATTTTAATTGACTAATGTGAAAAATATGAGCTATTTAAAAATTCGCAATGACATATTTTTAAATATTAAGTGTTTTACAATTTGTTGGAAACCATTTAAATAATTTAATAAATTATTATAAAGGGTGGCTGTAGGACAGGGAAAAATTGGAAATCAGGAAAAAGTCAGGGATCTTGAACAAAATTTGTTTTCTTCCGTTTGTAAAGTATTCTACGTGAAAAATGTCAAAAAATTAAGATATTTAGTCGCGGGGCGTTTAGGCGCTGGACATTAAGACGCGGGGCGTTTAGGCGTGGAATGTTTAGGCGCCAGGACATTTCGCCACCAGGTAGTTTAGGCGCTGGACATTTAGACGCGGGGCGCTTAGGCGTTGGATTTTTAGGCGTCCGGATATTTAGTTGCCAGGTCGTTTAGGCGCTGGACATTTGGACGCGGCACGTTTAGGCGCGGAATGTTTAGGTGCCAGGACATTTCGCCGGCAGGTCGTTTAGGCGCCAGCCGTTAAGATGCTGGACATTTACACGCGGGGCATTTAGGCGTGGAATGTTTAGGCACCAGGACATTTAGCCGCCAGGTCGTTTAGGCGCCAGCCGTTTGTGGCGCTAGATATTTAGACGCGGGGCGCTTAGGCATTGGATTTTCAGGCGTCCGGATATGTAGTTGCCAGGTCGTTAAGGCGCTGGGCATTTAGACGCGGCGCGTTTAGGCGTGGAATGTTTAGGCGCCAGGTCATTTAGCCGCTAGGTTGTTTAGGTGCCAGTAGTTTAGGCGCTGGACATTTAGCCGCCAGGTCGTTTAGGCGTAGCTGTGTAGGCGCTGGACATTTAGGCGCAGAACATTTAGACGCGGGGCGTTCAGGCGTGGGATTTTTAGGCGTCCGGATATTTAGTTGCCAGGTCGTTCAGGCGTGCAGCCGTTTGTGTACTGGACATGTTGACGCGGGGGGTATGGGCGTGGGATATTTAGGCGCGGGATGTTTATCCACCAGGACATTTAGCCGCCAGGTCGTTTAGGCGCGGAGTTGTTTAGCCGCCGGGATTTTTAGGCGTCGAGCTGTTTAATTTTATTTGCGAAATGATTACGAATGTAGGGGAAACTATGGAGTAGATTGTTTTTTTCAAACATTAAAAGCAACTAAATAATGGATTTTAATAAAGTTTTTGAACATAAATGATTAAATGAATAGTAGAGTCTTCCCACAGTCATGTAAAAATCTATAATAACAAATTTCTAAATATTGTTTTATAATTCTTGGAAATTATTTCAAGATTAAGATTCTGGTCTTCAAATATTAATGGCCAGAGAAAATAGAAAATTGGTCAGGGGAAAATGAGGGAAGGGGCAGGACGTTTAGGCGCGGGATATTTAAGCGTGGGAAGTTCAGGCACCGGGTGTTTAGACGCTAGGACATTTAAATAATTTGAAAATGTTTCCTGTGGTTTATAAAAGATTCCATGTTAAAAATTTCACAAGATGAGGATTCTGGTCTTTGAATATTAGTGGCAAGAGAAAATGAAAAATTGGTCACGTGAAAATTAGGAAGTGAACAGGGAGCTTAGGCACCACCATTTAGGTGATGTCGTTTTGTAGATGCTGTTTAGGCGCTGGACATTTAGAAGCGGAAAGTTTAGGTGCGGTATGTTTAGGCACCAGGAAAAATAAATTAATTTGAAATTGTTTTCTGAGGTTCATAAAAGATTTTATGTTGAAAATGTTAATGGTCAAAGAAAATAAAAAATTGGTCAGGGGAAAATTAGAGAGGCAGCAGGACGTTTAGGTGCGGGAGGTTTAGGCGCGGGATGCTTAGGCGCCAGGAAATTTAATTAATTTGAAATTGTTTTCTGACGTTTAGCAAAGATTCTGTGTTAAAAATTTTACAAGATTAGGATTCTGGTCTTTACATAATAATGGATAGAGAAAATAAAAAATTGGTCACGGGAAAATTATTAGAGGGAGCAGGACGTTTAGGCGCGGGTTGTTTGGGCGCGGGATGTTTAGGCGCCAGGAAATTTAAATAATTTAAAATTGTTTTCTGACGTTTATAAAAGATTCTATGTTAAAAATGTTACAAGATTAAGATTCTGGTATTTGAATAATAATGGCCATAGAAGATGAAAAATTGGTTGTTTTTAAAGCTTGAATTTAAAAATACTAGTTTTTTAATATCTTGATTATTAATCATTCAATCTGAAACGTTTTAAATCAATTTCAAGTTTTGCATGAAGACAATTTTATAAGATGTCAAACTGACGTATACTGATAAGTTGTCACGATTATTATTCAGTATTATTAAATAATTATATTAAGTGATACTTGACGTTTCTATTTCGTTTTTCTATATTATTTATATTATTTTCCCCAGCAAGGTAATAACACTAGTTGGGAATAATCGAAAATTATTTATACAAGGAAAAATGAGCTACTACTCGGCCGATGAAAAAAAATATCAACTTGGTCGCCACGCTATCGCGATCATCGTCGCGACGTGGTGTCGAGCCCTTCTCTTCTTGGTGATATTTTTGCGCTCTTTGAGAAAGGAAAAAGAAGAAGCTGCGAACGAGTTTGCAAGAGGCTTCCTTTGGTAGACAAGGCAAATCTTTTCAAGGTCGCACGATCAATATAAAAATGTGAATATGCATTCACGTCTCTTTTTTTTTCTCCTTTCTTTCTCTTTTACATCTTCCGATTCCCATCTTCTTTCATCTCTGGTTCGTGTTTTCTCGATGTCTTATAACGGATGTCCACTATTTTTCTCTGAGCACGTCTCTGAGACACAAAAGATAATCTTGCAACCCTAAAAATTCGTATAATTGGTCATCCGCCCTTTTCCTTCTGTCCCCTTTCTTCGCGAACACGATCTTGTCGAGATCGCAAAATAAAAACAATCAGTTTATTCAACCCGATCCTAAATAACACACCACGCTTTCAAGAATTGGTTGTGTTAACACTTTAACGCCTGAGATTCTTTTCCTTTTTTTTCACTAGCTAATAAGGATTGCGCCTCAGGCAAAAAGTTTTGTATAATATGTCGGCAAGCATTTTTTTTACACTTTCTTAGTCGTCATTGAATGTTCAAAGTTACCCCAGTAGGCAGTCAAGGTTATAAATACGCAATAAGTACTTTGACGAACTTCTGCGCAGGCATATATACCGCGGGCATCTACTGCGCATATCACAGTATCATATGTGACTACTGCGCATGTGTAATTACTCTTAGTATCTTCTGCGCATGCATGAGTGGCATACATGCCTACTGCGCATGTCTAATGACTTTGGGTACCTGCCGCGCATGTGTAAATACCTTGAGTGTCTACTGCGCATTGACAATTGCCGCGAGTATCTACTGCGCATGGGCAATTTCCGCGAGCATCTACTGCGCAAGGCTAATTATCCCAAGAATTTATTGGACATGGCTAATTATCCCAAGAATCTACTGCGCATGTCTAATGACCTCGGGTATTTATTGCGCAGGCCTTAGTACTTTTGGTACTTGAATTAAAGATTGTTTAGCCTTGAAAGCGGAAAATACTTAAAAAATAAAAAAAAGTACAGTTTTTAATATTTTTTTCCGAAATTGTTACATTTTGGCAGCATCAAACTTAAAACTGTTCAGTTTTAAAAATTTTTCTTTACAAATAAAAAAAAAGCAATAATTTTGAGTACCAAATATACTAAGACTGGGCAGTGGACACCCAAGATTAAAATCTTGAAGAAAGAAATCTTTCTTTTTCATTTCTTTCATCTTTCATTATCTTTCATTTATTTAATTTGAAGTTTATAAATGTAATTAATTAATTGAATTATACAAAATTTTAATTAACTTAACAACTATATTTTTTAATTCGTAAAGTTCCGCCGTGGCGCTCATGGCACTGAGACATGCGCAGTAGATACTCGAGGTACTTCGTCATGCGCAATAGGTACCCAAGGTTATTGGACCTGCGCAGTGGGTATTGAAACTACTTAGCCATGCGCAGTAATCACCTGCGGTGCTGAGTGATGTGCACTGGGTAATAAATACATTTACACCTGCGCAGTATTGCCTAGAGATAGTGGAACATTGATAGAGCATTCCCACGGCGCTTATAGATGCGCAGTAGTTACTAAACATACCAATACATGTGCAATAGGCATCAGTGGTGTATATTAATGCGCAGTCGAGGGTAAAGGCTTTTACATATGCGCAATAGTTACTGGAGCTACTTAGACATGCGCAGTAGCTACTGAAGCTACTTAGACATGCACAGTAGTTACCGAAGCTAGTTAGACATGCGCAGTAGTTACCGAAGCTACTTAGACATGCGCAGTAGTTACTGGAGCTACTCAGACATGCGCAGTAGTTACTGAAGCTACTTACACATGCGCAGTAGAAATCCGTAGTACTTATAGCTGCGAAGTACATACCAGAAGTACTTAAAACTATGTAGTGTGAACCTGAGCTCCTAAGATCTGCGGAACTGATGCCAAAAGTACATCAGAAAGTAGATTACACCACCTTTTTCCGCCTGGACGATTTTCTGACTTATTCTTTATTATTCAGCAGTTTGGCGAGGTTCATTATCTTTCGACTCGATTCTTATTATACTGGTCAAGAGCAACCTACGCAATTCTTGGGTCAGCCCGTGATCTATGGAACGCAAATACCCCGTTATACGCTAAAGTGCAAACTTGTTAGTCATAGACATAGTTGCGATAGACTCGAGTCCGAGCTGCTGGTCGTAGCATGTCGTAGCTCGCTAAAGAAAGCTCTCTATATCTCTCTCTATACCTTTTTTTCTCTTCATCCCCTCTTCTCTATCCTTGTCCAATCTCGAATTTTTCTCGAGTTTAGCACACGTGATGTCCATGAGTCGTACCGATGCCGTTATGCCCTAAAGTGCTCTAGTCTCTCTCTCTCTCTCTCTCTCTCTGCCTCTCTCCTCCCTAGTGGGCTGTGTCTAATACCTTCGTGAGATACCTTCTGTTGATCCTGGCTCTATGCATAGTGCATATGCATGTAAATCTCATCTCGAATAGTAAAACGATCAGAAAGGCGGTCAACTCCCGATCGCTGGTCAACTTCATGGTCTAACACTTTCGAGTTAGCTTGTATTTGAATCCACATGAGAGATTTCATGCTTGGATTATTCGGGATGGAGTCTTCGCACTCTTTCCCCTATTTCCCTCGATTCGCCGCTTTTTAAATTATAGCTTTCCTCTTTCCCTGTTTTCTCTTTTCGGTTAAAAATACAACTGTTTGGTTGAAAATGAATTTTTTTGTTCCAAATTCAACTGTATTACTGAAACTTCATCTTTTGGCTTGAAAGTTCAATAATTTGGGAGACTTTTCTTTCTTTATTGATGGGAAAATATTCTATTTGTTGAATATTCAGCTTTTTGGTCGTGATATTTATCAGTTTAGTTGAAAATTAATTTGTTTGGTTGAAAATTTCACTATTTTGTTATAAAATTTGTTTTTCGTTTTCGCAAAAAAAAATTTTAAGTGAAAATTTAAGTTTTCCATTTTTGATGACAATTGATCTTTCATAGTTGAAAATTCATATAATTTGTTAAAAAGCCATATTTTTGTCTAAAATTAAAATAGTTGGTTGAAAATTCAATTGTTTGATTGAAAATCAATTTCTTTTTTTAAATTCACCTATTTGGTTAAATATTTAACTATTTTGTTGAAAATTCCACTATTTTGTTACAGATTCATTTTTTTTGTTAAAGGTTCGTCATTTAAATTAAAAATTCATATCTTTGGTTGAAAATTGAACTATTTTATTGAAAATTGATATTTTTGTTGGAAATTCAATTGCATTATAGAAAATTCGCTTATTTTGCTTGAAAATTCCAGAATTTGACTGAAAATTAAACTATTTCATTTTGAGTTTAAAAATGATCTTTTTTTGATAAAAAATTATGTATTTTGTGGAAAATTCGTCTTTTTGCTCGATTTGAACTGTTTTTTATTTTAAATTATAACCTTTTTTGGTTAAAGTATTAATTATTACAGTATTCGTTGATAAATCATAATTATTTGTTAAAAATTCAACTACTTGGTTAAAAGTTGAACTACTTTGTTAAAAATTCACTTTTTGTTTGGAAAGTCGAGGTTCTGTTTTCAAATCTTATCTTTTTTGGTTAAAAATATCAGTGATTTTGGTTGCAGTTTAATTTTTTTGTTTTGAAAATTCGACCATTTAGTTCAAAATTTTTCTTTTTAGTTTAAAAATTGAACTATTTATTGAAAATTAAATTTTTTTGTTGAAAATTGAACTACTTTGTGGAAAAGTAATCCTTTTGGTCTCGTCTTTTTGGAAAGAAAATTCAACTATTTTGGGAGAAATTGAACTTTATGTTGAAAATTCAATTAAAATTTTTCTTAATTGAAAATTCAACTTTTTTTTAAATTCGTCTATTTCGGTTTCAAAAGTCATCTGTTTTAGTAGAAATTTAATATTTTTGGGATAAAAGTGCAACTGTTTGGTTAAAAATTAATCTTCTTAGATCGAGGATTCAACTATTAAATTATTTGTTGAAAGTTCATCTTCTTTTTCGAAAATTCGTTTTTTTGTTGGTTGAATATTAACTTTTTTAACTTAAAATTTAACCATGTAACTGTTCCATTTTTGGTTGAAAATTAATCTTTTTCAGTTAAAAAATTCATCTTTTTTATTAGAAATTTCATCTCCACGCTTGAAAGCCGTTTTTTTATTGAAGATTATTATTTTGTACTGCAAATTTAACTTTTCCATTTTTATTGAAAATTTACCTTTTTCAGTTGAAAATTCAACTATTGGTTTGAAAACTCTTCTATTTTGTTAAAAATTAAACTTCTTCGGGAGAAAATTAATCTTCTTGGTTGAAAATACGTTTTTTTTAAATTTATCTCTTTGGGTAGAGATTTGATCTTTTTTGGTTGAAATATCAACTATAACATTTCTTGTTGAGAATTCATCGTTGTAAGTTGAAAGTTCAACTTTTTGGTTAAAAACTCCACTATTTTTTGAAAAATTAAACTATTTGTTTGAAAATTTATGTACTTTGTTGAAAATTCGTCTTTTTTGCAAGCAATTAATCATTATGGTTGAAAATTCACAAAATCATTTTTATATTAACAATTTAATTATTTGTATAAAACTTCAACTATTTATGTTGAAAATTCGTATCTTTTGATTTAAAATTTGATTATCTGGCTGTGAATGCAATTGTTTGGTTAAAAATGAATTTTGTTTTTGAAAATTTAACCATTTGCTTGAGAATTCATCTTTTTTTAATGAAAATCAAGTTTTTTGTTGTAAATTCATCTTTGTAGGTAGGAAATTCAAGTGTATAGTAAAAAGTTTAACTATTTGGTTGAAAATTTAATTATTTTGTTAACAAGTCATCTTATTGGTTGATCATCATTGGTTGATCATCATTGGTTGATAATCAGTAAGTGACCCAATCTTGCATGTCAAACGGCTCAAATTGCTTAAAATAGTACCGGCCCATCAATATTTTTCCCGAAATCCTGATTAATGGTCAGAAAAATGCAAACGTCGCTAGGGAAAGATCCGGAAATTTTAAAAATGAAGGCTTTCGGCCACCCTGTGTGAAGTCTGGACATCCTTCAACCGTGAAGGATCTTCCAGAACACACCATATTACACCGCTAATTATTCATACCTAGGCTTCAATTTTCTTCCCTTTTTCTCCTTCCTCGCCAAGGGATCAAGTACTATGAGACTCTAGAGGAAGGAAATAGGAGGTTCAGAGGGATAAAAATGGTAAGGGTTTTGCATCAGCATCAGGAAGCTGAGAGTAAACACTGACTCGGGATCGACGGTTCAGCTATCATCGAATTAGGATATCGTGTACCTGTCAATCTGGACTTTAATAACACTCGTACACTTGTAAGGCGAAATCGTTGGAGTTGGGAGGCAGGAAAGGAAGGTTTGCACGCAACGTGGATTGTGGGAACATGATAGCACGAAAACGAGATGGTCCTTATTATACCTTCATCTTCATCTTGTAATACTTCCCGAAGAGCTGCAAAATTCCAGCGGTAAATTGATGGTCAGGTTGGCCACTCTTTTGACGATAAATAACCGCAAATGTCATCCATGTCTCTCTCGACTTGAAAGACGTATATATAAACTGAAGATATTAACGTCGCGGGACATAACTGGATATGACGTATCTCTTTGTGAAATACTTTGAAATTACAAAATGTGTAAACACCTCCATTTGAAGAATTTGCAATGAGCAAGGCTTGCTTGCTGGCTTGCTTGCTTGCATTTCCTCGTTTATTAAATTGGATGCAGCGTGAAGGCAAGCACTTTAACCTACACCTGCGGCTAAGCTAGTAAAGTGTAGAGTGTGGGTTCAGTAGCCATTTTTAGTCGTCATAAAGTCGGCTAGATAACAACTACCTATTCAGCATCATTGCTGCAGTTTCTGGGTCTGATAACGGCCGCTAATGTGCGCTACTTAAGGCCACAGGGCGTTTTATCTCCAGGTGTGTTTAAGAAATGTTCGGTCTACTCATATAGATCTCAGATTGTCGGAGGTCAATCCAAATCGTGACCAACTAGTCCCCAACTAGTCCCCAACTGTTGTTTTTTAAATGATCGAATATTCAGTAGACTCGGCAGAGAAAATGAGTGGACCTTTCTTCAGACGACCAGCGCCAGAGTGGTCTTTCTAAGCGCACACTCTGAGAAAGGTTATTCCAACATGGAGCTATCGAATCAAGAAATGAGTCTGAGTGATAATCAAGATGCATCAGAGAATAGAAAAAAAAGAGTCTTGCTGGTAGTCTGAAACCATATCTGCCACACTAGTTCGCTTCTGGTGGACCGATCTATAACTCTTCAAGCTCAAGGTTGTAATTAGGATAACGGGAAATGGCCGCTAATATCGTCCTATAGATTATAGAGGTATATAGAGAGAAAGAGCGAGAAAGAGAGGGAGAGAGAGAGAGAGAGAGAGAGAGAGAGAGGAGCTCAGGTTCTTATTAATGCAATC
>CAKNXH010082554.1:3104-18115 GCA_932178445.1 Andricus quercusramuli
CCCCAAATAGTTGAATTTTCAATCGAATGCATGAGTTTTCAACGAAGAATATTATTTTTCTACAAAAAAGACGAATTTTGCAGAAAATACATGAATTTTCCACCAAATAGTTGAATTTTCAATCCAGAAAAATTAATTTTTATAAAAAACGAGCTTTTTTCAAAAACAAAATACATGCATTTTCAACCAAATAGTTACATTTTCATTCAAAGGCAAGAATTTTCTATCAAAATAATTGAAATTTGAACCCAAAAAGATGAATTTTCAAAAAAACATTTTAATTTTCAACCAAAAAAGTGACTTTTAAACAAAATTGTTGACCTTTCTACAAAGTGGATTTGAAAATTCTACTATGTGGATGAAAATTTAACTATTTTGGTTAAAGATTCATGATTTAAGTTGAAAATTAATTTCTTTCGTATCTTTTTCAGTTGAAAATTCATGTATGTTATTGAAAATTTGTATTTTTCGATAAAAAATTAATCTTCTTTTTTCAAAAATTCATCACTTTGGTCAAAAATTGATCTGTTCAGTTAAAAATAAATTTCTTAGTAGAAATTTCATTATTTTAGTTGAAAATTTACTCATTTGGTTGAAAATTCACTTTTTTTTGAAGATTCATGATTTTATTTGAAAATTCCACTACTTTGTTATAAATGCATCTTTTTGGATAGAAAATTCATCCCTTTGGATTGGAAATTTATCTTTTGATAGAAAATTCACCTTTTTTCGTTGGAAAATTCCACTATTTTATTGAAAATTCAATTATTTTGTTAAGAATTAAATTATTTTGTTGAAAATTCATGTATTTTGTTATAAATTCGTCTTTTTGGTCGAAAATTCAACGTTTGGTTGAACATTCGTCTTTTTGCAAGGAAAATTCATCCTTTTGCATTGAAAATTAATCTTTTGATAGCAAAGTAATTTTTCTAGTTGAAAATTCATCTTTTGCAGGTTGAAAGTTCCACTACTTTGTTGAAAATTCAATTATTTTCTTAAAAATTCATGCATTTTGTTATAAATTAGTCTTTTCGGTCGAAAATTCGAAGTTTCGTCCTTTTAGTTTGAAAATTAACCTTTTATTGTAGAAAAATCTTCCTTTTTGGTTAAAAATAAACTTTTTTGTTGAAAATTCCATTTCTCGTGTTGTGAATTTAACTGTCTTTCAAAAAATTCGTCTTTTTGGCTTGAAACTTCAACTATAGTTGAAAATTCGTACCTTGTTCTTGAAAAAATTAATGACAAAATACATGAATTTTCATCGAAATACTTCAATTTTCAACCAACGAAATTTTCTACTAAAATAGTCAAATTTTGAACCCAAAAAGACGAATTTTTCAACAGAAGTCTTGAATTTCTTACGAAATCGATTAATTTTTCACCAAATAGTAGAATTGTTAACTAAGAACATAAATTTTCAACAAAGAAGATTATTTTTCTATCGAATAAGACGAATTTTCAACAAAATACATCAATTTGAATTGAATCACTCAATTTTGCTTGAAAAATTAAATTAACCCTTATACAAAAGGTAAAAAAAAGTATTTTTTCTTCTCTCTCTTGCTGACCTCCATGAGAGACTGTGTACATTTTCAAGCGCCATCGACCTTGCCCTTGCAGACCGAGCTACATTACATAATTTCTTATGCTTACTGAGAAAACGCGCCAGTCTCCTTGAGTATCCATACTTGGGAGTGGCGAGCACAAAACAAGCATTGCGCATGCTATTACACCTGCGATTATCAAAGAAGGCATTTGACAAATTGATCGTTCTGCGGAATTCAGATATTTTTATTTATTTTTTTCTAGTGGTCCTTCGAGCCGGTTAATTGTAAAGATGTTGCTTCTACCCCTTGTTCCATGGTTTAAGGGAAATTTTAGTTTGATTCTAAACAGAATAATTAAGTTTTCAACAAAATAGTGCAATTTTCGATCAGAAAAGGAGACTTTTCTACCAAAAAATGCATGTTCAATCCAAAGAGATGAATTTTCCATCCAGTAAGACGAATGTTCAACAAAACGTTAAATTTTTGACTAAAAAGACGAATTTATAACATGATACATGAATTTTTAATAAAATTATTTAATTTTTAATACAGTAGTGGAATTTACAACCAAATTGTTGAATTTTTAAATTACGAAGATGAATTTTCAACTAAAAAACAACTTTTCTATCAGAAGCTTAATTTTCAGTCCAAAGGGATGAATTTTCTATCCAAAAAGGCGAATATTCAACAAAACGTTGAATTTTCGACCATAGAGACGAACTTGTAACAAAATGTATGAATTTTCAATCCAAAAGGATGAAATTTCTATCCAGTAAGACGAATGTTGAATAAAACGATAATTTTTTTACTAAAAATACCATTTTTGGTTGAAAATTTATCTCTTTTCGTTGAAAATTTATGTATTTTTTGAAAAATCGTCATTTGCCGCAGAAAATTAATCTTCTTGGTTGAAAATACATTTTCTTGTTTAAGGATACCTCTTTTTAGTTAAATATTCATTTCTTTAGTTAGAAATGTAGCAATTTTGTTTAAAATGTCTTTTTTGTTCAAAAATTAATTTTTTCATATAAAAATATAGCCATTTCATTTTTGGTTAAAAATTCATATTTTTTCGTTGAAAATTCCTGTATTTTTTTGAAAATTCGTCTTTTTGGTGAAAAAATTAGTCTTGATGGTTAAAAGTTCATCTTTTTGGTCAAAAATTAAACTATTTGGTTCAAAATTCATTTTTCCTAAATGAAGATTCATCATTTTGTAGTTGAAAATTCATTCCCCCACTCCAATTCTAATACAATTCAATTCAACTTAAATCAGTTTAATTGTATTAGGTTTGGGGGAATTTAGAGGTTGAAGGGGGTGAAAATGGAATAATGTCCCGATTTTCCAATCAAGCCATTTGGTCACCCTAATCATGGTAAGTGAAGATTGATTATTTAAAAAGGAGCGAGTCACCCTGAAAAAGGAGCTTGTGACTCTGAAAAATGAGCGAGAGATGTTGAAAAAAGAGCAAGCGACCTTGAAAATGGAGCGAGTGACCCTATGAAAGGAGCGATTGACATTGGAAAAGAAGTCAGCGACCTTGAGAAAAGAGCGAGTGGCCTATAAAGGGAGCGATAGACCTTGGAAAAGGAGCAAGAGACCTTGTAAAAGAAGAGATTGACATTGAAGGATCGAGAGCCTTCAAAAAGGGGCGAGTGACCCTGACAGAGGAGCGAGTAGCCTTGAAAGAGGAGCGAGTAGCCTTGAAAGAGGAGCGAGTAAACTTTAAAAAGGAGCGAGTGACCTTGAAAAAGGAACAAGCGCCCTTTTAAAAGAAGCGATTGACCTTGAAGGACCGAGAACCTTGAAAAAGGGACGATTGACCCTGACGGAGGAGCGAGTGACCTTAAAGAAGGATCGAGAGCCTTGCAAAAGGGGCGAGTGACCCTGACAGAGGACCAAGTAATCTTGAAAAAGGAGCTAGTGAACTTGAAAAAGAAGCGAGTGACCTTGAAGAAGGATCGAGATCCTTGAAAAAGGGGCGAGTGACCCTGACAGAGGAGCGAGTGCCCTTGAAAAAGAAGCGAGTGAACGTGAAAGAGAAGCGAGTGATCTTGAAAAAGGAGTGAGTGACCTTGAAAAAGGAGCGAAAACCTTGAAAAACGATCGAGAGCCTTGACAAAGGGGCGAGTGGCCCTGACAGAGGAGCGAGTAAACTTTAAAAGGGAGCGAGTGACCTTGAAAAAAGAGCGAGTGGCCTTGAAGAAGGATCGAGAGCCTTGGAGGAGGAGCGATTGACCCTGACAGAGGACCGAGTAATCTTGAAAAAGGAGCTAGTGAACTTGAAAAAGAAGCGAGTGACCTTGAAGAAGGATCGAGATCCTTGAAAAAGGGGCGGGTGACCGTGACAGAGGAGCGAGTGAACTTGAAAAAGGAGCGAGTGACTCTGACAGAGAAGCGAGTGATCTTGAAAAAGGAGCGAGTGACCTTAAGAAAGGATTTAGTGACTTTGAAAAAGGAGCGGGTGACCTTGAAAAAGGATCGAAAGCCTTGAAAAAGGATCGAGAGCCTTGAAAAAGGAGCGAGTGACCTTAAGAAAGGAGCGAATGACATTGGAAAAGGAGCGAATGATCTTGAGAAAGGAGCTAGTGAACTTGAACTTGAGCTTGTTCGTTGCGCTACGCCCAGGGGATGGTCAGTTGGTCAGGGTGCGTGTACTATTAGCAATCCATTGCACACATAATTATAATGAAATGTATCCATGGTGCTGTTGTTGGGTCCACTGGTTGACTAGACTACCACCACGTCCAAGTACCGGGCACGTAGCTTCGTGTTTTCTTGCACGACGGTAAAAATGTTAATTGACAATTGCGTGGCGCCACTGGCCACCGTCTTGCTTCAGCCTCCGTCTCGACCTGGCCTACCGGGTGTCTCGCATGCGTCCATTTGTCAAATTTTCCATTTTTCACTCACCTCTGACTTCTTGGGGTCGTCCATAAACTACGATACCAATTTTAGGCTATTATTGACCCCCGCCACCCGCCCCGTCGTTGACGATCGTAGTTTTTCCTTTGGCGCCCCCCCCCTCCCTCCAAAGTAACGTAATTCAAAATTCAATGAAAATATACGAAAGATGGTTATTTTTTACGAAAATTGGTAGTAATGGAGGACAATGAATTCTTTGAAATAAAATTTATGTAAAATACCATATTGAGTGCAATATGACAAACTTTAAATTCCCAAGATTTCAAGTCAAAAATATCTACAAAACGGTGGAATTTTCAACCCAAAAATATGATTTTTTAAGAAAAAGTTTAGTTTTTCTTTTACCAAAAAGTTAAATTTTCATGAAAACAGTTTAATTTTTAATAAAAAGCTCAGTTTCAACCGAATAGTTTAATTTTCTCCCACAATTTTTGAATCTTTAACCAAATCAGAGTAGTTAAGACCAAAACATTTTCATTTTTAAACACAAAGAATGAATTTTCAACCAAGGTGATTCAATTTCCAGTAAAAAATGTCAAGTTTTAACAAAAAATGGAAAAGTTACATTGTTAGTTAAAAAAATTGATTCCCAACAAAAAAAAATAATTCTCAACAAAATAGTTACGTTTTCAACAAAAGAGAAAAAATTTTAATTAAAATGATGTATCATAAAAAAAGGAATTTTTAACAATAGAGTTCAATCTAAAATATGATTTTTTAACCCGGAAGATTATTTTTTCTAAATAGAATAGTTAAATTCGCAAACCAGGAGGTGAATCCTAAAAAATATGAATGTTGAACAAATTAGTTTTTGAAATAAGTAATTGAATTTTCATCTAAAAAAGATCATTTTTAACCAAATAGTTACATTTTCAGCCAAAAACATGAATTTTCCATCAAGATGATTAATGTTCTACCAAAAAACACGAATTTTCTTCTTTGAAAATATTCATGTTTTTGGTTAAAAATTCAACTATTTTGGTAGAAAATAATACTAATTGGGTTGAAAATTGAACTATTTATTTCAAAATTCAACTCTTTTGTAGATAATACGTCTTTTTTGCTTCAAAATTCAACAATTTTGTGGGAAATTCGTGTATTTTGTTGAAAAATTCTTTTTTTTTTGTAGAACATTAATGTTCTTGCTGGAAAATTAATATTTTTTGCTGAAAATTTAACTATTCCGATGAAAAGTCATACTTTTTGGATTAAATTTCTGCTGTTTTGTTGAAAAGTGAACTGAAATCTTTTCTGGATGAAAATTCAACTATTTTTTTTTAATTTTTAATTTTCTTTATTTTTTAAATTAAAAATTCATCTGTTTTAGTGCAAATTTCAACTGTCTTGGATAAAAATTCAACTATTTGGTAAAGAATTCAACTATTTCGTTGAAAATTTATCCCTTCTGGTTGAAAAAATTCATTTTTTTTATGAGAAATTTAATTTTGTTCTTAGAAACTTATTTTTTGTTAAAAAAATCATATTTTGATCTTGAAAAGTCAATTGGAATCTTTTCGGAATGTAAATTCAACTATTTTCTTAAAATCTGTTGTTTTAAAAAAATAAAAATTCATCTGTTTTAAGAGAAGTTTCATCTTTTTGGATAAAACTGCAACTGTTCGGTAGAGAATTTAACAATTTTGTTAAAAAGACAACCTTCTTGGGTAAAAATTCGTTTTTTTGGATTGAAAGTTCAATTTTTTTCGTAGAAACTTATTTTTTGGTTAAAATTTCATACTTTGATCGTGAAAAGTCAAATAAAATCTGTTTTAACAGAAAATTAAATTTTTTTTCAATTTATTTTTTTGATTTGTAAATTCATCCGCTTTGGTAGAAATTTCTTTTTTTTTATGAAAATGTAACTTTTTGGTTAAAAATTGTTCTTCTTTGCTTGAGTGTTGAATTATTTTATTTGAAAGATTTTTTTGAATCACTTTGTTAAGAAATCATTTTTTTTAAAGAGTTATATTTTTAGTTGAAAATTCTCCTTTTTTGGTAAAAAAAAAATTCTCTTCGATTAAAATTTCGTTTGTGTTGGGCATCAGGATCAGTTTCGTGGAAAAATAATTTTTCGCTGTAGTCATATTTTTTGTTTGTGAATTCAATTTTTGTAGAGAAAAATCTTTATTTGTTGAAAATTCGTCTTTTTTTGATAAAAAAAACTTTTTTTTTGGTATAAATTCCATGTTTTTTGATTATAATATAAACTATTACACTCTTTGTGTAAATAATGTATTTGGTTAAAAAGCAATGTTTTATAGTAGAAAAAGACATGTTTTTGTTTAAAATAAATAAATTAAAAATTTTTTTATTTGAAAGATTAGACAAGGAAAAATAAAGCAATTTTGAAAATGAAGTGCTGCCCAATTCTACTAGCAATAACTAATAAAACATTTTTGGAAACTAAACATTACTCGTATCATTTAAAAACTTGTGAAAAATGTACAAATTCACATTTTTTCTGTAAATTTGTCACTTTAGAGCCGGGAAAATCAGAGAAAAACAATAAAATAATAACTTGTTCGTATGCAAAATTTATAAAAAAGGCTATCAATTGAATTATTTTGAATTCTGATCAAAATCGCAATTTAGCTAAAATTGCTAGTTTTCAAATTAAAATTGAAAACTGTTTTGTTCAAATTTGAGTTTCAAATTCCTCTTTTTTATGGTCAAAAATCCATATTTATTGGATGGAAATTTAACTGTTTTGTAAGAATTGGTCTTTTTGGCTTAAAAACTCAACAGTTTGGTTGAAAAATAATATATTTTGTTGTAACATCGTCTTTCAAATGAATTCTACTGTTTTTTATATTAAATTACTTTTTTTTGGTTATTGTATCAATGATTACATTTTTCGTTAACAATTCATCTTTTTTAGTCAGCAAATTCAACCATTTTGCTAAAAGTTGAACTACTTTCTTAAAGGTAAATTTTGTTGTTGAAGATTCATAATTTTGGTGGGAACTTCGTCTTTTTTGGTAACAAATCTTTCTTTTTGGTTACTTTTTTGCTACTTTATTGTCACTTTTCGGTTACTTTTTTGAGAGTGGTATGGTTACTATTTTACTATTTTTGGAAGCTTGAGGAGTTTCGAGCCCTGAGTAGTTTATGGACGAGTGACAACCCTCTTAGTTCGACCAGAGATTGTACAATTTAACAGCTACTGTATTTTATCTTCTTTCGAGGGCTGTTTAGCCTTAGGGACTTAATAAACAAATAAATAGAATCCAATGCAAATAAGGATGTGGAGTAGATAAAAAAGAATCCAATAGTTTGAATGGTTCTGGTGAATCGTGCAGTGAGTCGATCGAGTTCTGTCGGTCCGGTCGTTCGCTGACTTCAGGTTCAGGTTCAGGTTCAGGTGTGGTTACGTGTTGGTGTTGCGCAGCTCTTGCAGTCAGCAATGTAATGGATTTAACTCATTACCTCGAGCGAGCATCCGTGCTGCTATCGTGAGTTGCGCACGCCCAAGGCCGCCTCTCCTGTAACATGGTCCCTGGAAGTCCGCCGGTTGCTCGAGAAATCCGTTGGTCGTGTCGCGCGATAGCGAGACACGTACAACCAAGATTCCCGGAAAAATTATTTAACCCGATTGCACCACCCTGAGTAGTCTGTTTAAACTTGAGCCGAACAACGTCGGGGTCTTCCGTCCTGATCCAAAGCAAACTGGATGATTTTCTTACTTTTCCTGGATTTATTAGGTGACATCAGTGACATACATCATCGGATTAGATTTTAGACGATGGAATGACAGTTTTTGGTGTAATAGTATGAAAACAAAATGGGTTTAATCAATAGATGTGAAAACTCCCAGCGGAGTCAGAGAGGAACTTTTTTCACAGCTATAGATTAAAAACAGTTTGGTTTTAGACCAGTTGATTGAAAACTGTGATAACATTGTCCAAAAACTGTTTCAGTACTTTCTCTCATCGGTGTATTCCGTTTTGGTACAAAGCAAACTGGATGATTTTGTGAATGACAAGTATCATTGTCTTGCCCATTATATATAAACTATTAGCTGGATTTATTAGATGACCTCACTAGTATTATGTAGTTTTGTTAGATTATGCTAATCTCTTTTGGTAAATTCATAGACATACATCATCGGCGTCATCCGTCTTGATCTAAAGTAAACAGGGTGATTTTCTTACTTTTCCTGGATTTATTAGGTGACATCAGTGACATACATCATCGGATCAGATTTTAGACGATGGAATGACAGTTTTTGGTGTAATAGTATAAAACCAAAATGGTTTTCATCTGTAGATGTGAAAACTCTCAGCGGAGCCAGAGAGGAACTTTTTTCACAGCTATAGATTAAAAACAGTTTGGTTTTAGACCAGTTGATTGAAAACTGTGATTTCATTGTCCAAAAACTGTTTCGGTACTTTCTCTCATCGGCGTATTCCGTTTTGGTACAAAGCAAACTGGATGATTTTATGAATGAAGAATATCATTATCTTTTCCTCTATATATAAACTATATATAACTTTTTCACCTGGGAAACTAGATGATTATGTTACTTTAGTTGAATTTATTAGATGACGTAACTGGATTTATGTAGTTTTGTTTGATTATGCTAATCTCTTTTGACAAATGCATAGATGCAAATCATCGTCGTCTTCCGTCTTGATCTAAAGAAAACATTTTTATTCCTTTTACTGGATTTATTAGATGACCTAACTGGTATTATGTAGTTTTGTTAGATTATGCTAATCTCTTTTGGTAAATTCATATACATACAAATGCATCATCGGCTTCCGTCTTGATCTAAAGCAAACTGAATGATTTTATTACTTTTGCTGGATTTTATTTATTAGATGACCTAACTGGTATTATGTAGTTTTGTTAGATTATGCTAATCTCATTTGGTGAATTCATGGACATAAAAATACATCATCAGCGTCTTCCGTGTTGATCTAAAGAAAAAATTTCTATTACTTTTGCTGGATTTATTAGATGACCTAACTGGTATTATGTAGTCTCGCTAGAATAAGCTAATCTCTTTTGGTGAATTCATAGACATACAAATGCATCATCGGCTTCCGTCTTGACCTAAAGCAAACTGGATGCTTTTATTACTTTTGCTGGATTTTATTTATTAGATGACCTAACGTGAATTCTGTAGTTTTGTTAGATTATGCTAATCTCTTTAGGTGAATTCACTGACATAAAAATACATCATCGGCATCTTCCGTCTTGATCTAAAGCAAACATTTCTATTACTTTTGCTGGATTTATCAGATGATCTAACTGGTATTATGTAGTTTTGTTAGATTATGTTAATCTCTTTTGGTGAATTCATTGACATACATCATCGGCGTCATCCGTCTTGATCCAAAACCACCTGGATGATTTTATTACTTTTGCTGGATTAGATTTATTAGATGACCTAACTGGTATTATGTACTTTCGTTAGATTATGCTAATCTCTTTTGGTAAATTCATAGACATACAAATACATCATCAGCGTATTCCGTCTTGAACCAAAACAACCTGGATGATTTTCTTTCTTTTGCTGGATTTATTAGGTGACATCGGTGAGATACATCAGGGGCTGTACTTAACTTACGTAACGGATTATAGATGGCTTTTTAACAAAATACTTGAATTTTCAACGAAATAATTACATTTTAAACATAGTAGTTGAATTTTCAACCTGAACATATAAGTTCCCAACAAAAAGTGTCATAGTTTATATTACAATAAAAAAATTTAATTTAAACAAAAAGACCTTTTGACTAAAGAAAGAAAATTTTACCCAAATTGTCGAACCTTCAAGCTAAAATACGAATTTCCTCTACAAGAATTGAATTTACGAACAAAAAATATGACTTCAGCAAAACTTTATTTTTCCACGAAACTGATGCATTCTTACCTAACAAAAATTACATTTTAAACCAAGAAAATTATTTTTTTTTTCACCAAAAAAGGCGAATTTTCAACTAAAAAAGATCAATCTTAAAAAAATAGAAAAGTTACATTTTCAGTTGAAAAATTAATTCTAAACCAAAATAAAAGACTTTTCGACTAAACAGTTGAATTTTTAACAAAAGACATGAGCCTCAAAAAAAAAATAATAATAATAATTTCTAAGAATGTAGTTCAACTTTTCCTCAAGTAGTTGAATTTTTAATTTAAAAAGATTAATTTTCAACAAAATAGTTAAACTTTCAACCAAAGAGATGAATTTTCAACTAAAAATATAACTTTTCAAAAAGAAAAAAAAATGATTTCTTAACAAAGTGATTCAACAAAATCTTTCAAATAAAATAGTTGAATACTCAAGTAAAGAAGAATAATTTTCAACGATAAAGTTGCATCTTCATAAGAAAAAAAGAAATTTCCACCAAAGCGGATGAATTTATAAATCAAAAAGATAAATAAAAAAAAAAGTTGAATATTCACCCAGAAAATATTTATTTAACATCAAAATGTAAAATTTAACCAAAAAGTAAGTTTTCTACAAAAGAGTTAAATTTTCAACAAAACAGGAGGATTTTCAACCAAAAAGTATGACTTTTCAACAAAATTGTTAAATTTTGCACCAAACAGTTGCATTTTCATCCAAGAAAGATGTAATTTCTGCTAAAGCAGGTGAATTTTGAAATCCGAAAGACAAATTTTCAAAAAAGAGTTGAATTTTCAACCGAACAGTGGCATTTTTATTTAAGAAGGATGAAATATTTCTTCTAGAACACATGAATTAAAAAAAAAAACTTGTAAAAAATAGTTAAATTTTCATCCAATAAAGGTTTCAGTTTGACTATTCAACATCAAAATATGAGTTTTGAACACGAAGTAAATTTCCTATCAAGATACTTGAATTTTCAAGCCGAAAAGACGAATTTCCAACAAACCAGTTGAATTTTGAACCAAAAAGGATGACTTTTTAACAAAGATAGTGAATTTACAACTAAAAAATGTTATTTTTATCCAATAAATATGCAATTTCCACTGAGATATAGATCAATTTTCAGCCAAAAAGATGAATTTCCAACAAAACAGTTGAATTTTCAACCAAAAAGGATGACTTCAACAAATTTGTTGGAATTTCAGCCAAACAATTGCATTTTTATCCAATGAAGATGGAATTTCTACTAAAATAGATGAATTTTTCAATTAAAAGGACCAATTTTCAACAATAAATCGTTCAATTTTTATCCAGAAAAGATTTCGGTTGAATTTTTAACTAGAAAATATGAATTTTACTAAAAAAGTATATTTTCTACGAAAATAGTTGAATTTCCAACCCAGAAAGGCGAATTTTCAACAAGACAGTCGAATTTTCAATAAAAAATTATGAATTTATAATAAAATTGTTGAATTTTCAAACAAATAGTAAAATTTATAATTAAAATAATAATCCTCAGGAGAAAGCAACTGAAAAAAAATTAAAATAAGGCAATTAAATTACTAACGAGAATATTATATCAGGGTTACCGCAAATTTTCGTTTTAAAAATTCTCTAATTTTTCCTTGACAAATTTTTCATTTTCCCTGACCACAAATATTCAATGAACAGAATCTTTGATGAACGGAACAGAACAATTTTAAATTAAAATTGAAAATTTTCATATTTATTCTACTTAGCAGTTACTTAAAATTAGAGAAATTCCCTAACTTTTGCAAGATGTTTGTTTAAATTGGTGACTTTTTTTAAATGCTGTGGACTAGGTTCGTTTTCCACTCACCAGGTTTCTTTGCCGCGTAAAATTAAATTCATAACTACTTTTTGTACAGTTATTGCAAGTTGTTTGTTTCATTTGCGAATTTCGGTACGTACATGAATGAAGGGCGGCCCCCCCCCGGGGCGGAATAAAGGGCAACAAGATCTCTTAACCCCTCCCTCCCCTTGAGTTGTTACGTAATTTAAGTACGGTCCCTAGTTGACATTATAACGTAAAAACTCCGTACGACATCGGCGTATTCCATTTTGATCTAAAGCAAAATGGATGATTTTATGAATGAAAAGTATCATTGTCTGCCCATTATATATAAACTATATATAACTTTTTCACCTGGGAAACTAGATGATTATATTACTTTAGCTGGATTTATTAGATGACGTAACTGGATTTATGTAGTTTTGTTTGATTATGCTAATCACTTTTGACAAATGCATAAACGTAAATCATCGGCGTATTCCGTCTTGATCTAAAGCAAACATTTCTATAAATTTTGCTGGATTTAGTAGATGACCTAACTGGTATTATGTAGTTTCGTTAGATTATGCTAATCTCTTTTGGCTAATTCATAGACATACATCATCAGCGTCATCCGTCTTGATCTAAAGCAAACTGGATGATTTTCTTACTTTTGCTGGATTTATTAGGTGACATCGGTGACATGCATCACCGGATTAGATTTTAGACGATGGAATGACAGTTTTTGGTGTAATAGTATAAACCCAAAATGGTTTTCATCTGTAGATGTAAAAACTCTCAGCGGAGCCAGAGATGAACTTTTTTCACAGCTATAGAGTAAAACCATTTGGGTTTTAAACTAGTAGATCGAAAATTGTGATTCTATTGTCTAAAAACTGTATTCCGTTTCGATCCAAGGCAAACTGGATGATTTTATGAATGAAAAGTTTCATTGTCTTGTCCACTATATATAAACTATATATAACTGTTTCATCTGGGAAACTAGATGATTATGTTACTTTAGCTGGATTTATTAGATGACGTAACCGGGTTTATGTAGTTTTGTTTGATTATGCTAATCTCTTTTGACAAATGCATAGACGTAAATCATCGGCGTATTCCGTCTTGATCTAAAGCAAACATTTCTATTACTTTTAATGGATTTATTAGATGACCTAACTGGACTTATGTAGTTTTGTACGTTTTTGTTAATCTCTTTTGGTGAGTTCATAGTCATACATCATCGGCGTCATCCGTCTTCATCTTACGCCAACCGGATGATTTTATTACTTTTATGGATTGGATTAATTAGATGACCTTACTGGATTTGTATAGTTTTGTTCGATTATGTTAATGTGTTTTGTTGAATTCATAGACATACATAATCGGCTTCTTCCGTATTGATCTAAAACAAACTTTTTCATTACTTTTTCTGGACTTATTAGATGACCTAATTGGATTTATCTAGTTTTGTTAGTTTGTGTTAATCTCTTTTGGTGAATTCATAGACATACATAATCGGCGTCATCTGTCTTGATCTAACGCAAACTAGATGATTTTATTACTTTTGTGGATTGGATTTATTAGATGACCTAACTGGATTTATATAGTTATGTTCAGTTGTGAATTTCGTTTAGTGATTGTATATACGAATACATCGTCGACGTTTTCCATCTTTATAAAAAGCAAACAGGATGCTTTTCTTGCTTTTGCTGGATTTATTAGATGGCCTAATTCCAATTTTGTAGTTTTGTTAGACTATGCTAATCTCCTTTGGTGGATTCATAGACATACAAATACATCATTGGCGTCTTTCGTCTTGATCTAAAGCAAACTTTTTTATTAATTTTGCTGGATCTATTAGATTTCCTAACTGGAATTATGTAGTTTCGCTAGAATAAGCTAATCTCTCTTGGTGAATTCATAGACATACAAATTCATCATCGGCGTCTTCCGCCTTGATCTGAAGCAAACTTTTCTCATTACTTTTGCTGGATTTATTAGATGACCTAACTGGAATTATCTAGTTTTGTTAGTTTGTGTTAATCTCTTTTGGTGAATTCATAGACATACATCATCGGCGTCATCCGTCTTGATCTAACGCAAACTGGATGACTTTATTACTTTTGTGCATTGGATTTATTAGATGACTTAAATGGATTTATATAGGTTTATTCAATTGTGAATTTCGTTTAGTGAATGCATGTGCATATGCATCTTCGACGTTTCCCATCTTAATACAATGTAAACTGGATGCTTTTTTTGCTTTTGCTGGATTTATTAGGTGACCTTATTCCATTTATATAGTTTTGTTAGATTATGTTAATCATTTTTGGTGAATTCAATGACATACAAGTACATCATCGGCGTCTTCCGTCTTGATCTAAAGTAAACTTTTTTATTAATTTTGCTGGATTTGTTAGATGACCCAACTGGAATGATGTAGTTTTATTAGTTTATGTTAATTTTTTTTGATGAATGCAAACTGGATGATTTTGTTATTTTGGCTGGATTTATTACAACCTAACTGAATTTGTACAGTATATTGTTAAATTAGGAATTGATGATTTTCTTACTTTTGGTTGATTTATTCGATAATCTAAGGGGCCGTCCATAAGGGGCCGTACTTAAATTACGTATGAAACATGAAATTTACAAACAAAAAATATGACTTCAGCAAAAAATTATTTTTCCACGAAACTGATGCATTTTTACCCAAAAAAATGAAATTTTGAATCAAGAAAATTATTATTTTTTTTTTACCAGAAAAGGAGAATTTTCAGCAAAGAAAAAAGATCAATCCTGAAAAAATTAAAAAGTTACATTTTCAGTTAAAAATTAATTTCCAACAAACAAAAAAAGACTTTTCCACTAAATAGTTAAATCTTTAACC
>CAKNXH010082555.1:3104-18095 GCA_932178445.1 Andricus quercusramuli
CCCCAAATAGTTGAATTTTCAATCGAATGCATGAGTTTTCAACGAAGAATATTATTTTTCTACAAAAAAGACGAATTTTGCAGAAAATACATGAATTTTCCACCAAATAGTTGAATTTTCAATCCAGAAAAATTAATTTTTATAAAAAACGAGCTTTTTTCAAAAACAAAATACATGCATTTTCAACCAAATAGTTACATTTTCATTCAAAGGCAAGAATTTTCTATCAAAATAATTGAAATTTGAACCCAAAAAGATGAATTTTCAAAAAAACATTTTAATTTTCAACCAAAAAAGTGACTTTTAAACAAAATTGTTGACCTTTCTACAAAGTGGATTTGAAAATTCTACTATGTGGATGAAAATTTAACTATTTTGGTTAAAGATTCATGATTTAAGTTGAAAATTAATTTCTTTCGTATCTTTTTCAGTTGAAAATTCATGTATGTTATTGAAAATTTGTATTTTTCGATAAAAAATTAATCTTCTTTTTTCAAAAATTCATCACTTTGGTCAAAAATTGATCTGTTCAGTTAAAAATAAATTTCTTAGTAGAAATTTCATTATTTTAGTTGAAAATTTACTCATTTGGTTGAAAATTCACTTTTTTTTGAAGATTCATGATTTTATTTGAAAATTCCACTACTTTGTTATAAATGCATCTTTTTGGATAGAAAATTCATCCCTTTGGATTGGAAATTTATCTTTTGATAGAAAATTCACCTTTTTTCGTTGGAAAATTCCACTATTTTATTGAAAATTCAATTATTTTGTTAAGAATTAAATTATTTTGTTGAAAATTCATGTATTTTGTTATAAATTCGTCTTTTTGGTCGAAAATTCAACGTTTGGTTGAACATTCGTCTTTTTGCAAGGAAAATTCATCCTTTTGCATTGAAAATTAATCTTTTGATAGCAAAGTAATTTTTCTAGTTGAAAATTCATCTTTTGCAGGTTGAAAGTTCCACTACTTTGTTGAAAATTCAATTATTTTCTTAAAAATTCATGCATTTTGTTATAAATTAGTCTTTTCGGTCGAAAATTCGAAGTTTCGTCCTTTTAGTTTGAAAATTAACCTTTTATTGTAGAAAAATCTTCCTTTTTGGTTAAAAATAAACTTTTTTGTTGAAAATTCCATTTCTCGTGTTGTGAATTTAACTGTCTTTCAAAAAATTCGTCTTTTTGGCTTGAAACTTCAACTATAGTTGAAAATTCGTACCTTGTTCTTGAAAAAATTAATGACAAAATACATGAATTTTCATCGAAATACTTCAATTTTCAACCAACGAAATTTTCTACTAAAATAGTCAAATTTTGAACCCAAAAAGACGAATTTTTCAACAGAAGTCTTGAATTTCTTACGAAATCGATTAATTTTTCACCAAATAGTAGAATTGTTAACTAAGAACATAAATTTTCAACAAAGAAGATTATTTTTCTATCGAATAAGACGAATTTTCAACAAAATACATCAATTTGAATTGAATTACCCAATTTTGCTTGAAAAATTAAATTAACCCTTATACAATAGGTAAAAAAAAGTATTTTTTCTTCTCTCTCTTGCTGACCTCCATGAGAGACTGTGTACATTTTCAAGCGCCATCGACCTTGCCCTTGCAGACCGAGCTACATTACATAATTTCTTATGCTTACTGAGAAAACGCGCCAGTCTCCTTGAATATCCATACTTGGGAGTGGCGAGCACAAAACAAGCATTGCGCATGCTATTACACCTGCGATTATCAAAGAAGGCATTTGACAAATTGATCGTTCTGCGGAATTCAGATATTTTTATTTATTTTTTTCTAGTGGTCCTTCGAGCCGGTTAATTGTAAAGATGTTGCTTCTACCCCTTGTTCCATGGTTTAAGGGAAATTTTAGTTTGATTCTAAACAGAATAATTAAGTTTTCAACAAAATAGTGCAATTTTCGATCAGAAAAGGAGACTTTTCTACCAAAAAATGCATGTTCAATCCAAAGAGATGAATTTTCCATCCAGTAAGACGAATGTTCAACAAAACGTTAAATTTTTGACTAAAAAGACGAATTTATAACATGATACATGAATTTTTAATAAAATTATTTAATTTTTAATACAGTAGTGGAATTTACAACCAAATTGTTGAATTTTTAAATTACGAAGATGAATTTTCAACTAAAAAACTACTTTTCTATCAGAAGATTAATTTTCAGTCCAAAGGGATGAATTTTCTATCCAAAAAGGCGAATATTCAACAAAACGTTGAATTTTCGACCATAGAGACGAACTTGTAACAAAATGTATGAATTTTCAATCCAAAAGGATGAAATTTCTATCCAGTAAGACGAATGTTGAATAAAACGATAATTTTTTTACTAAAAATACCATTTTTGGTTGAAAATTTATCTCTTTTCGTTGAAAATTTATGTATTTTTTGAAAAATCGTCATTTGCCGCAGAAAATTAATCTTCTTGGTTGAAAATACATTTTCTTGTTTAAGGATACCTCTTTTTAGTTAAATATTCATTTCTTTAGTTAGAAATGTAGCAATTTTGTTTAAAATGTCTTTTTTGTTCAAAAATTAATTTTTTCATATAAAAATATAGCCATTTCATTTTTGGTTAAAAATTCATATTTTTTCGTTGAAAATTCCTGTATTTTTTTGAAAATTCGTCTTTTTGGTGAAAAAATTAGTCTTGATGGTTAAAAGTTCATCTTTTTGGTCAAAAATTAAACTATTTGGTTCAAAATTCATTTTTCCTAAATGAAGATTCATCATTTTGTAGTTGAAAATTCATTCCCCCACTCCAATTCTAATACAATTCAATTCAACTTAAATCAGTTTAATTGTATTAGGTTTGGGGGAATTTAGAGGTTGAAGGGGGTGAAAATGGAATAATGTCCCGATTTTCCAATCAAGCCATTTGGTCACCCTAATCATGGTAAGTGAAGATTGATTATTTAAAAAGGAGCGAGTCACCCTGAAAAAGGAGCTTGTGACTCTGAAAAATGAGCGAGAGATGTTGAAAAAAGAGCAAGCGACCTTGAAAATGGAGCGAGTGACCCTATGAAAGGAGCGATTGACATTGGAAAAGAAGTCAGCGACCTTGAGAAAAGAGCGAGTGGCCTATAAAGGGAGCGATAGATCTTGGAAAAGGAGCAAGAGACCTTGTAAAAGAAGAGATTGACATTGAAGGATCGAGAGCCTTCAAAAAGGGGCGAGTGACCCTGACAGAGGAGCGAGTAGCCTTGAAAGAGGAGCGAGTAGCCTTGAAAGAGGAGCGAGTAAACTTTAAAAAGGAGCGAGTGACCTTGAAAAAGGAACAAGCGCCCTTTTAAAAGAAGCGATTGACCTTGAAGGACCGAGAACCTTGAAAAAGGGACGATTGACCCTGACGGAGGAGCGAGTGACCTTAAAGAAGGATCGAGAGCCTTGCAAAAGGGGCGAGTGACCCTGACAGAGGACCAAGTAATCTTGAAAAAGGAGCTAGTGAACTTGAAAAAGAAGCGAGTGACCTTGAAGAAGGATCGAGATCCTTGAAAAAGGGGCGAGTGACCCTGACAGAGGAGCGAGTGCCCTTGAAAAAGAAGCGAGTGAACGTGAAAGAGAAGCGAGTGATCTTGAAAAAGGAGTGAGTGACCTTGAAAAAGGAGCGAAAACCTTGAAAAACGATCGAGAGCCTTGACAAAGGGGCGAGTGGCCCTGACAGAGGAGCGAGTAAACTTTAAAAGGGAGCGAGTGACCTTGAAAAAAGAGCGAGTGGCCTTGAAGAAGGATCGAGAGCCTTGGAGGAGGAGCGATTGACCCTGACAGAGGACCGAGTAATCTTGAAAAAGGAGCTAGTGAACTTGAAAAAGAAGCGAGTGACCTTGAAGAAGGATCGAGATCCTTGAAAAAGGGGCGGGTGACCGTGACAGAGGAGCGAGTGAACTTGAAAAAGGAGCGAGTGACTCTGACAGAGAAGCGAGTGATCTTGAAAAAGGAGCGAGTGACCTTAAGAAAGGATTTAGTGACTTTGAAAAAGGAGCGGGTGACCTTGAAAAAGGATCGAAAGCCTTGAAAAAGGAGCGAGTGACCTTAAGAAAGGAGCGAATGACATTGGAAAAGGAACGAATGATCTTGAGAAAGGAGCGAGTGAACTTGAACTTGAGCTTGTTCGTTGCGCTACGCCCAGGGGATGGTCAGTTGGTCAGGGTGCGTGTACTATTAGCAATCCATTGCACACATAATTATAATGAAATGTATCCATGGTGCTGTTGTTGGGTCCACTGGTTGACTAGTCTACCACCACGTCCAAGTACCGGGCACGTAGCTTCGTGTTTTCTTGCACGACGGTAAAAATGTTAATTGACAATTGCGTGGCGCCACTGGCCACCGTCTTGCTCCAGCCTCCGTCTCGACCTGGCCTACCGGGTGTCTCGCATGCGTCCATTTGTCAAATTTTCTATTTTTCACTCACCTCTGACCTCTTGGGGTCGTCCATAAACTACGATACCAATTTTAGGCTATTATTGACCCCCGCCACCCGCCCCGTCGTTGACGATCGTAGTTTTTCCTTTGGCGCCCCCCCCCTCCCTCCAAAGTAACGTAATTCAAAATTCAATGAAAATATACGAAAGATGGTTATTTTTTACGAAAATGGGTAGTAATGGAGGACAATGAATTCTTTGAAATAAAATTAATGTAAAATACCATATTGAGTGCAATATGACAGACTTTAAATTCCCAAGATTTCAAGTCAAAAATATCTACAAAACGGTGGAATTTTCAACCCAAAAATATGATTTTTTAAGAAAAAGTTTAGTTTTTCTTTTACCAAAAAGTTAAATTTTCATGAAAACAGTTTAATTTTTAATAAAAAGCTCAGTTTCAACCGAATAGTTTAATTTTCTCCCACAATTTTTGAATCTTTAACCAAATCAGAGTAGTTAAGACCAAAACATTTTCATTTTTAAACACAAAGAATGAATTTTCAACCAAGGTGATTCAATTTCCAGTAAAAAATGTCAAGTTTTAACAAAAAATGGAAAAGTTACATTGTTAGTTAAAAAAATTGATTCCCAACAAAAAAAAATAATTCTCAACAAAATAGTTACGTTTTCAACAAAAGAGAAAAAATTTTAATTAAAATGATGTATCATAAAAAAAGGAATTTTTAACAATAGAGTTCAATCTAAAATATGATTTTTTAACCCGGAAGATTATTTTTTCTAAATAGAATAGTTAAATTCGCCAACCAGGAGGTGAATCCTAAAAAATATGAATGTTGAACAAATTAGTTTTTGAAATAAGTAATTGAATTTTCATCTAAAAAAGATCATTTTTAACCAAATAGTTACATTTTCAGCCAAAAACATGAATTTTCCATCAAGATGATTAATGTTCTACCAAAAAACACGAATTTTCTTCTTTGAAAATATTCATGTTTTTGGTTAAAAATTCAACTATTTTGGTAGAAAATAATACTAATTGGGTTGAAAATTGAACTATTTATTTCAAAATTCAACTCTTTTGTAGATAATACGTCTTTTTTGCTTCAAAATTCAACAATTTTGTGGGAAATTCGTGTATTTTGTTGAAAAATTCTTTTTTTTTTGTAGAACATTAATGTTCTTGCTGGAAAATTAATATTTTTTGCTGAAAATTTAACTATTCCGATGAAAAGTCATACTTTTTGGATTAAATTTCTGCTGTTTTGTTGAAAAGTGAACTGAAATCTTTTCTGGATGAAAATTCAACTATTTTTTTTTAATTTTTAATTTTCTTTATTTTTTAAATTAAAAATTCATCTGCTTTAGTGCAAATTTCAACTGTCTTGGAAAAAAATTCAACTATTTGGTAAAGAATTCAACTATTTCGTTGAAAATTTATCCCTTCTGGTTGAAAAAATTCATTTTTTTTATGAGAAATTTAATTTTGTTCTTAGAAACTTATTTTTTGTTAAAAAAATCATATTTTGATCTTGAAAAGTCAATTGGAATCTTTTCGGAATGTAAATTCAACTATTTTCTTAAAATCTGTTGTTTAAAAAAAATAAAAATTCATCTGTTTTAAGAGAAGTTTCATCTTTTTGGATAAAACTGCAACTGTTCGGTAGAGAATTTAACAATTTTGTTAAAAAGACAACCTTCTTGGGTAAAAATTCGTTTTTTTGGATTGAAAGTTCAATTTTTTTCGTAGAAACTTATTTTTTGGTTAAAATTTCATACTTTGATCGTGAAAAGTCAAATAAAATCTGTTTTAACAGAAAATTAAATTTTATTTCAATTTATTTTTTTGATTTGTAAATTCATCCGCTTTGGTAGAAATTTCTTTTTTTTTATGAAAATGTAACTTTTTGGTTAAAAATTGTTCTTCTTTGCTTGAGTGTTGAATTATTTTATTTGAAAGATTTTTTTGAATCACTTTGTTAAGAAATCATTTTTTTTAAAGAGTTATATTTTTAGTTGAAAATTCTCCTTTTTTGGTAAAAAAAAAATTCTCTTCGATTAAAATTTCGTTTGTGTTGGGCATCAGGATCAGTTTCGTGGAAAAATAATTTTTCGCTGTAGTCATATTTTTTGTTTGTGAATTCAATTTTTGTAGAGAAAAATCTTTATTTGTTGAAAATTCGTCTTTTTTTGATAAAAAAAACTTTTTTTTTGGTATAAATTCCATGTTTTTTGATTATAATATAAACTATTACACTCTTTGTGTAAATAATGTATTTGGTTAAAAAGCAATGTTTTATAGTAGAAAAAGACATGTTTTTGTTTAAAATAAATAAATTAAAAAATTTTTTATTTGAAAGATTAGACAAGGAAAAATAAAGCAATTTTGAAAATGAAGTGCTGCCCAATTCTACTAGCAATAACTAATAAAACATTTTTGGAAACTAAACATTACTCGTATCATTTAAAAACTTGTGAAAAATGTACAAATTCACATTTTTTCTGTAAATTTGTCACTTTAGAGCCGGGAAAATCAGAGAAAAACAATAAAATAATAACTTGTTCGTATGCAAAATTTATAAAAAAGGCTATCAATTGAATTATTTTGAATTCTGATCAAAATCGCAATTTAGCTAAAATTGCTAGTTTTCAAATTAAAATTGAAAACTGTTTTGTTCAAATTTGAGTTTCAAATTCCTCTTTTTTATGGTCAAAAATCCATATTTATTGGATGGAAATTTAACTGTTTTGTAAGAATTGGTCTTTTTGGCTTAAAAACTCAACAGTTTGGTTGAAAAATAATATATTTTGTTGTAACATCGTCTTTCAAATGAATTCTACTGTTTTTTATATTAAATTACTTTTTTTTGGTTATTGTATCAATGATTACATTTTTCGTTAACAATTCATCTTTTTTAGTCAGCAAATTCAACCATTTTGCTAAAAGTTGAACTACTTTCTTAAAGGTAAATTTTGTTGTTGAAGATTCATAATTTTGGTGGGAACTTCGTCTTTTTTGGTAACAAATCTTTCTTTTTGGTTACTTTTTTGCTACTTTATTGTCACTTTTCGGTTACTTTTTTGAGAGTGGTATGGTTACTATTTTACTATTTTTGGAAGGTTAAGGAGTTTCGAGCCCTTATTAGTTCATGGACGAGTGACAACCCTCTTAGTTCGACCAGAGATTGTACAATTTAACAGCTACTGTATTTTATCTTCTTTCGAGGGCTGTTTAGCCTTAGGGACTTAATAAACAAATAAATAGAATCCAATGCAAATAAGGATGTGGAGTAGATAAAAAAGAATCCAATAGTTTGAATGGTTCTGGTGAATCGTGCAGTGAGTCGATCGAGTTCTGTCGGTCCGGTCGTTCGCTGACTTCAGGTTCAGGTTCAGGTTCAGGTGTGGTTACGTGTTGGTGTTGCGCAGCTCTTGCAGTCAGCAATGTAATGGATTTAACTCATTACCTCGAGCGAGCATCCGTGCTGCTATCGTGAGTTGCGCACGCCCAAGGCCGCCTCTCCTGTAACATGGTCCCTGGAAGTCCGCCGGTTGCTCGAGAAATCCGTTGGTCGTGTCGCGCGATAGCGAGACACGTACAACCAAGATTCCCGGAAAAATTATTTAACCCGATTGCACCACCCTGAGTAGTCTGTTTAAACTTGAGCCGAACAACGTCGGGGTCTTCCGTCCTGATCCAAAGCAAACTGGATGATTTTCTTACTTTTCCTGGATTTATTAGGTGACATCAGTGACATACATCATCGGATTAGATTTTAGACGATGGAATGACAGTTTTTGGTGTAATAGTATGAAAACAAAATGGGTTTAATCAATAGATGTGAAAACTCCCAGCGGAGTCAGAGAGGAACTTTTTTCACAGCTATAGATTAAAAACAGTTTGGTTTTAGACCAGTTGATTGAAAACTGTGATAACATTGTCCAAAAACTGTTTCAGTACTTTCTCTCATCGGTGTATTCCGTTTTGGTACAAAGCAAACTGGATGATTTTGTGAATGACAAGTATCATTGTCTTGCCCATTATATATAAACTATTAGCTGGATTTATTAGATGACCTCACTAGTACTATGTAGTTTTGTTAGATTATGCTAATATCTTTTGGTAAATTCATAGACATACATCATCGGCGTCATCCGTCATGATCTAAAGCAAACAGGGTGATTTTCTTACTTTTCCTGGATTTATTAGGTGACATCAGTGACATACATCATCGGATCAGATTTTAGACGATGGAATGACAGTTTTTGGTGTAATAGTATAAAACCAAAATGGTTTTCATCTGTAGATGTGAAAACTCTCAGCGGAGCCAGAGAGGAACTTTTTTCACAGCTATAGATTAAAAACAGTTTGGTTTTAGACCAGTTGATTGAAAACTGTGATTTCATTGTCCAAAAACTGTTTCGGTACTTTCTCTCATCGGCGTATTCCGTTTTGGTACAAAGCAAACTGGATGATTTTATGAATGAAGAATATCATTATCTTTTCCTCTATATATAAACTATATATAACTTTTTCACCTGGGAAACTAGATGATTATGTTACTTTAGTTGAATTTATTAGATGACGTAACTGGATTTATGTAGTTTTGTTTGATTATGCTAATCTCTTTTGACAAATGCATAGATGCAAATCATCGTCGTCTTCCGTCTTGATCTAAAGAAAACATTTTTATTCCTTTTACTGGATTTATTAGATGACCTAACTGGTATTATGTAGTTTTGTTAGATTATGCTAATCTCTTTTGGTAAATTCATATACATACAAATGCATCATCGGCTTCCGTCTTGATCTAAAGCAAACTGAATGATTTTATTACTTTTGCTGGATTTTATTTATTAGATGACCTAACTGGTATTATGTAGTTTTGTTAGATTATGCTAATCTCATTTGGTGAATTCATGGACATAAAAATAAATCATCAGCGTCTTCCGTGTTGATCTAAAGAAAAAATTTCTATTACTTTTGCTGGATTTATTAGATGACCTAACTGGTATTATGTAGTCTCGCTAGAATAAGCTAATCTCTTTTGGTGAATTCATAGACATACAAATGCATCATCGGCTTCCGTCTTGATCTAAAGCAAACTGGATGATTTTATTACTTTTGCTGGATTTTATTTATTAGATGACCTAACGTGAATTCTGTAGTTTTGTTAGATTATGCTAATCTCTTTAGGTGAATTCACTGACATAAAAATACATCATCGGCATCTTCCGTCTTGATCTAAAGCAAACATTTCTATTACTTTTGCTGGATTTATCAGATGATCTAACTGGTATTATGTAGTTTTGTTAGATTATGTTAATCTCTTTTGGTGAATTCATTGACATACATCATCGGCGTCATCCGTCTTGATCCAAAACCACCTGGATGATTTTATTACTTTTGCTGGATTAGATTTATTAGATGACCTAACTGGTATTATGTACTTTCGTTAGATTATGCTAATCTCTTTTGGTAAATTCATAGACATACAAATACATCATCAGCGTATTCCGTCTTGATCCAAAACAACCTGGATGATTTTCTTTCTTTTGCTGGATTTATTAGGTGACATCAGTGAGATACATCAGGGGCTGTACTTAACTTACGTAACGGATTATAGATGGCTTTTTAACAAAATACTTGAATTTTCAACGAATTAATTACATTTTAAACATAGTAGTTGAATTTTCAACCTGAACATATAAGTTCCCAACAAAAAGTGTCATAGTTTATATTACAATAAAAAAATTTAATTTAAACAAAAAGACCTTTTGACTAAAGAAAGAAAATTTTACCCAAATTGTCGAACCTTCAAGCTAAAATACGAATTTCCTCTACAAGAATTGAATTTACGAACAAAAAATATGACTTCAGCAAAACTTTATTTTTCCACGAAACTGATGCATTCTTACCTAACAAAAATTACATTTTAAACCAAGAAAATTATTTTTTTTTTCACCAAAAAAGGCGAATTTTCAACTAAAAAAGATCAATCTTAAAAAAATAGAAAAGTTACATTTTCAGTTGAAAAATTAATTCTAAACCAAAATAAAAGACTTTTCGACTAAACAGTTGAATTTTTAACAAAAGACATGAGCCTCAAAAAAAAAATAATAATAATAATTTCTAAGAATGTAGTTCAACTTTTCCTCAAGTAGTTGAATTTTTAATTTAAAAAGATTAATTTTCAACAAAATAGTTAAACTTTCAACCAAAGAGATGAATTTTCAACTAAAAATATAACTTTTCAAAAAGAAAAAAAAATGATTTCTTAACAAAGTGATTCAACAAAATCTTTCAAATAAAATAGTTGAATACTCAAGTAAAGAAGAATAATTTTCAACGATAAAGTTGCATCTTCATAAGAAAAAAAGAAATTTCCACCAAAGCGGATGAATTTATAAATCAAAAAGATAAATAAAAAAAAAAGTTGAATATTCACCCAGAAAATATTTATTTAACATCAAAATGTAAAATTTAACCAAAAAGTAAGTTTTCTACAAAAGAGTTAAATTTTCAACAAAACAGGAGGATTTTCAACCAAAAAGTATGACTTTTCAACAAAATTGTTAAATTTTGCACCAAACAGTTGCATTTTCATCCAAGAAAGATGTAATTTCTGCTAAAGCAGGTGAATTTTGAAATCCGAAAGACAAATTTTCAAAAAAGAGTTGAATTTTCAACCGAACAGTGGCATTTTTATTTAAGAAGGATGAAATATTTCTTCTAGAACACATGAATTAAAAAAAAAAACTTGTAAAAAATAGTTAAATTTTCATCCAATAAAGGTTTCAGTTTGACTATTCAACATCAAAATATGAGTTTTGAACACGAAGTAAATTTCCTATCAAGATACTTGAATTTTCAAGCCGAAAAGACGAATTTCCAACAAACCAGTTGAATTTTGAACCAAAAAGGATGACTTTTTAACAAAGATAGTGAATTTACAACTAAAAAATGTTATTTTTATCCAATAAATATGCAATTTCCACTGAGATATAGATCAATTTTCAGCCAAAAAGATGAATTTCCAACAAAACAGTTGAATTTTCAACCAAAAAGGATGACTTCAACAAATTTGTTGGAATTTCAGCCAAACAATTGCATTTTTATCCAATGAAGATGGAATTTCTACTATAATAGATGAATTTATAAATTAAAAGGACCAATTTTCAACAATAAGTCGTTGAATTTTTATCCAGAAAAGATTTCGGTTGAATTTTCAGCTTAAAAATATGAATTTTACTAAAAAAGTATATTTTCTACGAAAATAGTTGAATTTCCAACCCAGAAAGGCGAATTTTCAACAAGACAGTCGAATTTTCAATAAAAAATTATGAATTTATAATAAAATTGTTGAATTTTCAAACAAATAGTAAAATTTATAATTAAAATAATAATCCTCAGGAGAAAGCAACTGAAAAAAAATTAAAATAAGGCAATTAAATTACTAACGAGAATATTATATCAGGGTTACCGCAAATTTTCGTTTTAAAAATTCTCTAATTTTTCCTTGACAAATTTTTCATTTTCCCTGACCACAAATATTCAATGAACAGAATCTTTGATGAACGGAACAGAACAATTTTAAATTAAAATTGAAAATTTTCATATTTATTCTACTTAGCAGTTACTTAAAATTAGAGAAATTCCCTAACTTTTGCAAGATGTTTGTTTAAATTGGTGACTTTTTTTAAATGCTGTGGACTAGGTTCGTTTTCCACTCACCAGGTTTCTTTGCCGCGTAAAATTAAATTCATAACTACTTTTTGTACAGTTATTGCAAGTTGTTTGTTTCATTTGCGAATTTCGGTACGTACATGAATGAAGGGCGGCCCCCCCCCGGGGCGGAATAAAGGGCAACAAGATCTCTTAACCCCTCCCTCCCCTTGAGTTGTTACGTAATTTAAGTACGGTCCCTAGTTGACATTATAACGTAAAAACTCCGTACGACATCGGCGTATTCCATTTTGATCTAAAGCAAAATGGATGATTTTATGAATGAAAAGTATCATTGTCTGCCCATTATATATAAACTATATATAACTTTTTCACCTGGGAAACTAGATGATTATATTACTTTAGCTGGATTTATTAGATGACGTAACTGGATTTATGTAGTTTTGTTTGATTATGCTAATCACTTTTGACAAATGCATAAACGTAAATCATCGGCGTATTCCGTCTTGATCTAAAGCAAACATTTCTATAAATTTTGCTGGATTTAGTAGATGACCTAACTGGTATTATGTAGTTTCGTTAGATTATGCTAATCTCTTTTGGCTAATTCATAGACATACATCATCAGCGTCATCCGTCTTGATCTAAAGCAAACTGGATGATTTTCTTACTTTTGCTGGATTTATTAGGTGACATCGGTGACATGCATCACCGGATTAGATTTTAGACGATGGAATGACAGTTTTTGGTGTAATAGTATAAACCCAAAATGGTTTTCATCTGTAGATGTAAAAACTCTCAGCGGAGCCAGAGATGAACTTTTTTCACAGCTATAGAGTAAAACCATTTGGGTTTTAAACTAGTAGATCGAAAATTGTGATTCTATTGTCTAAAAACTGTATTCCGTTTCGATCCAAGGCAAACTGGATGATTTTACGAATGAAAAGTTTCATTGTCTTGTCCACTATATATAAACTATATATAACTGTTTCATCTGGGAAACTAGATGATTATGTTACTTTAGCTGGATTTATTAGATGACGTAACTGGGTTTATGTAGTTTTGTTTGATTATGCTAATCTCTTTTGACAAATGCATAGACGTAAATCATCGGCGTATTCCGTCTTGATCTAAAGCAAACATTTCTATTACTTTTAATGGATTTATTAGATGACCTAACTGGACTTATGTAGTTTTGTACGTTTTTGTTAATCTCTTTTGGTGAGTTCATAGTCATACATCATCGGCGTCATCCGTCTTCATCTTACGCCAACCGGATGATTTTATTACTTTTATGGATTGGATTAATTAGATGACCTTACTGGATTTGTATAGTTTTGTTCGATTATGTTAATGTGTTTTGTTGAATTCATAGACATACATAATCGGCTTCTTCCGTATTGATCTAAAACAAACTTTTTCATTACTTTTTCTGGACTTATTAGATGACCTAATTGGATTTATCTAGTTTTGTTAGTTTGTGTTAATCTCTTTTGGTGAATTCATAGACATACATAATCGGCGTCATCTGTCTTGATCTAACGCAAACTAGATGATTTTATTACTTTTGTGGATTGGATTTATTAGATGACCTAACTGGATTTATATAGTTATGTTCAGTTGTGAATTTCGTTTAGTGATTGTATATACGAATACATCGTCGACGTTTTCCATCTTTATAAAAAGCAAACAGGATGCTTTTCTTGCTTTTGCTGGATTTATTAGATGGCCTAATTCCAATTTTGTAGTTTTGTTAGACTATGCTAATCTCCTTTGGTGGATTCATAGACATACAAATACATCATTGGCGTCTTTCGTCTTGATCTAAAGCAAACTTTTTTATTAATTTTGCTGGATCTATTAGATTTCCTAACTGGAATTATGTAGTTTCGCTAGAATAAGCTAATCTCTCTTGGTGAATTCATAGACATACAAATTCATCATCGGCGTCTTCCGCTTTGATCTGAAGCAAACTTTTCTCATTACTTTTGCTGGATTTATTAGATGACCTAACTGGAATTATGTAGTTTTGTTAGTTTGTGTTAATCTCTTTTGGTGAATTCATAGACATACATCATCGGCGTCATCCGTCTTGATCTAACGCAAACTGGATGACTTTATTACTTTTGTGCATTGGATTTATTAGATGACTTAAATGGATTTATATAGGTTTATTCAATTGTGAATTTCGTTTAGTGAATGCATGTGCATATGCATCTTCGACGTTTCCCATCTTAATACAATGTAAACTGGATGCTTTTTTTGCTTTTGCTGGATTTATTAGGTGACCTTATTCCATTTATATAGTTTTGTTAGATTATGTTAATCATTTTTGGTGAATTCAATGACATACAAGTACATCATCGGCGTCTTCCGTCTTGATCTAAAGTAAACTTTTTTATTAATTTTGCTGGATTTGTTAGATGACCCAACTGGAATGATGTAGTTTTATTAGTTTATGTTAATTTTTTTTGATGAATGCAAACTGGATGATTTTGTTATTTTGGCTGGATTTATTACAACCTAACTGAATTTGTACAGTATATTGTTAAATTAGGAATTGATGATTTTCTTACTTTTGGTTGATTTATTCGATAATCTAAGGGGCCGTCCATAAGGGGCCGTACTTAAATTACGTATGAAACATGAAATTTACAAACAAAAAATATGACTTCAGCAAAAAATTATTTTTCCACGAAACTGATGCATTTTTACCCAAAAAAATGAAATTTTGAATCAAGAAAATTATTATTTTTTTTTTACCAGAAAAGGAGAATTTTCAGCAAAGAAAAAAGATCAATCCTGAAAAAATTAAAAAGTTACATTTTCAGTTAAAAATTAATTTCCAACAAACAAAAAAAGACTTTTCCACTAAATAGTTAAATCTTTAACC
>CAKNXH010082560.1:8577-20907 GCA_932178445.1 Andricus quercusramuli
CTAATTCAATTCTAATTCAATTCTAATTCAATTCTAATTCAATTCTAGTTCAATTCTAGTTCAATTCTAATTCAATTCTAGTTCAATTCTAGTTCAATTATAATTCAATTATAATTCAAGTCTATTCAATTATAGTTCAATTCAATTCAATTAAATTCAATTATAATTCAATTAAATTAAATTCAATACAATTTAAATTTTTTTTGAATTCCGAAAAATAATTGAACACTGAATATTTTTAAAGTAGCTTCCCAAGTTTCCAAGCCTCTTCGCAAATCAATCCACGAAGAAAATAAAACAATTAGCATTTAAAAAAAAACATGCGAGAACTAGGCATCCAGAATGTAATGATTTTACATTTCTTATCCGATATTTTTCAAATGCAAGAATAATTTTCCGAAAATTAAAAAACATCTTATATAAAATAAAATGCAGGTAATTTGAATTAACATAAAACCCATTTTCAACCAGTTTCTTTTCTGAGCTCGAGTGGGCTTTTATGACAAGTACCGGATTTATTTTATATCTCTTATTGCTTTCAGGTAAAAGCTTAAAGGATTAGAGTCATTAGAGCAATAAAACCATAAACGGCCAAAATTTTAAGCTTAACGAGAGCCTTTTATTGCCCTCTTTTAAATTTCGAAATTTAAACTAAAAACTATAAATTCAAACTGTCCCGTTTTTATGGTTTCTGGCTTTAGGTACACGAAAACTAAAGAATGGGGTTTTCCCAGCAATAAAATTTCCTTAACTCTAATCCGTTTGGGTTCCACTCTGGGGATTTCCGATCCAGTTTATTACTTTTTCGTTTAGATTATAATTTACTCCCAAACTTTAAGCTTCTTAACTTTAGCAACCCGGAAAAGGGATTTTAATTAAAAAATTAATAGAAGTTAGTATTTTCATTTTTTTATTTTTAAATATTCTCTTCAAATTATTTTTTTTTAATAAAAAATTATTTTAAATTTGCCCAGAAATCTTAAGAAAATCTTTTTATTACCCAAAATATACATTTTGTTTTAAATTTTTTGGCAAAATTCCAAATTTTAAATTATTTTAAAACTTCAAAACTTTTTAAATTATTTAAATTTGTCCTCAAACTTTTAATAAATCCTACATCCTTGAAATCTTCTAGATTATTTTTGACGATTTTGGAAATATTTTTAAATATTTTCTCAAAATCAATTTTTCAAAATGAAAACTCATTTAAATTTTTTGGAACCATTAAAAATTTGAAATTGTTTTTTAAATTCTTTCAAAACTTTTTAAATTATTTAAATTTGTCCTTTAAATTTTTAATAAATCCTGCACAATTAGAAAAAAAATCCTTAAAATCTTCTGGATTATTTTTTGACGATTTTGAAAATATTTTTAAATGTTTTTAAAAATTATTTTTCCAAGATAAAAACTCATTTTTAAACATTTTAGGAATGTTGGTTAAATTTGTTTATTCTTTTTCAGCCTTTCAGAATCCTTTAATTGCGTCAAATTTTTTTTTTAATCTTCAAAAATATAAATTTTTTCAAATTTTTTAAAATCATTCCAAATCTTAAATTATTTAAACAATTTTTTTCAAAACTTCGAAACATTTTAAATTAATTAAATTCCTCCTCAAACTTTTAATAAAGCCTGCATAATTAAAAAATCCTTAAAATCTTCTGGATTAGTTTTTGACGATTTTGAAAATATTTTTAAAAAATTTCTTAAAATTAATTTTTAAAATTAAAAATTCAGTTTTAATTCTCCTAGGAATTTTGGTTAAATTTGTTTATTTTTTTCAGCCGTTTAAAATCCTCAAATAGCATCCAAATTTTATTTACAAATCTTCAAAAATATTAATTTTTTTCAAATTTTTTTAAATCATTCCAAATCATAAATTATTTTTTAAATTCCTTCAAAACTTCGAAACATTTTAAATTAATTAAATTCATCCTTAAACTTTTAATAAAGCCTGCATAATTGAGAAAATCCTTTAAATCTTCTAGATTATTTTTTGACGATTTTAAACATATTTTTAAAAATTTTCTTAAAATTAATTTTTGAAATTAAAAACTCATTTCCAATTATCCTAAGAATTTTAGTTAAAAATATATTTTTTCCTTCAAATTTTTCAGAATCATTTCAAATTTTAATATATTTTTCAAATTCTTTCAAAACTTCAAAACTTTTTAAATTATTTAAATTTGTCCTCAAATTTTAATAAATCATGCATGATAAAAAAAATTCTTGAAATCTTCTAGATTATTTTTGACGCTTTAGGAAATATTTTAAAATATTTTCTCAAAATTAATTTTTCAAAATGAAAATACATAAGAATTTTTTGGAATCATTACAAATTTGAAATTATTTCTTAAATTCTTTCAAGACTTTTTAAATCTTCAAAAATATATTATTTTTTTCAAATTTTTTAGAATCATTCCAAATTTTAAATTCTTTTAAACCTTCAATACTCACTGGATTATTTAAATTTGTCCTCATTTTTTTTAATGAATCCTGCGTAACTCAAAAAACCTTAAAATCTTCAAGATTATTTTTTTCAGATTCGGAAAATATTTTTTAAATTCTCTTAAAATTAATTTTTCAAAATAAAAACTCTTTTATAATTATCCCACGAACTTTAGTAAAATTTATTTATTCTTTTTCAGCATTTCAAAATCCTTAAATAGCTTCAAAATTTTAATTAAAAATCTTAAAAAATATTTTTTTTCTTCGAATTTTTCAGAATAATTTCAAATTTTTATTTTTTTCAAATTTTTTCAAAACTTTCGAATTTTATTTAATTTGTCCTCAAGTTTTAATGAATCCTGCATAATTTAAAAAAAATCCTTGATATTTTCTAGATTATTTTTTGACGATTCGAAAAATATTTTTTTAATTTTCTTAAAATTAATTTTTAAAAATAAAAACTCATTTTTAATTATCCTAGGAATGTTGGTCAAATTTGTTTTTTTTTCAGCCTTTAAAAATCCTTAAATAGCTTCAAAATTTTATTTTAAAATCTCCAAAAATATATATTTTTTTTCGAATTTTTTAGAATCATTCCAAATTTGAAATTCTCTGAAAACTTCAAAACTTTTCAAATTGTTAAAATTTGTCCTCAAACTTTCAATAAATCTTGCATAGTTAAAAAAAATCCTTAAAATCTTCCAGATTATTTTTTGACGATTTTGGAAATATTTTTTAATATTTTCTCAAAATTAATTTTTCACAATAAAAACTCATTTTTAATAATCCTATGAATTTTTTGCATATTTTTTTGCAATTTTGGAAATCTTTTGAAATATTCTCTTAAAATTAATTTTTCAAAATGAACACTCATTTTCAATTTTCTTAGGAATTTTAGTCAAATTTTTTTATTCTTTTTCATACTTTCAAAATCCTTCAAAACTGTTAAAAAGCTTTAAAATCGGCAAAAATCTACATTTTGTTGTACATTTTTTTGAGTATTCTCAAATTTTTAATTATTTTTAGAATCCGTTAAAAAATTCTAAATATTTCTTAAAATCATTCAAATTTTCCCTGAAACTTCCAATAACTACTGCAAAAATGAAAAAAATTCCTTAAAATGTTCCAGATGATTTTTTTGACAATTTCGGAAATCTTTTGAAATCGTTTTGATTATTCACTTTAAATTAATTTTTCAAAAAAAATTCTTTTTAATTTTTTTATTGTTCTTTTTCACATTTCTTTAAATCCCTAAAAATCCCTTGAAATCTACAACATCTGAGAAAATGTTTGAAATCTTCTGAAATCCCTTGATATCCTTTAAATGTTTTGAAACTTCTTGAAATCTCTAGAAATCTCTTGAAATATTTTTAAATCTTTAAAATTTTTTGAAATTTCTTGAAATCTCTAAAAACCCCTTGAAATCTTCGAAAATTTGAAAAATCTTTAGAAATCCCATGAAATTCTTTGAATGTTTAGAAGTCTCTAAAAATCCTTTGAAATCTACGAAATCTTTTGAAATTGTTTGAAATCACTAGGAATCCTTTGAAATATTTTGAAATCTTTAGAAAGCCTTTGAAATATTTTGAAATATTTTTAAATTTTGTAAAAGCTCTAGGAATCTCTTCAAATCTTACAAATTTTTTCGAACCTCTAGCTATTTTTTGAAATTTTTTAAAATCTTTAGAAATGCCTTGAAATCTTTTGAAATTTCTTACAATCTCTAGAAATTCCTGCAAATCTTAGAAATCTGTTCAAACCTCTAGAAATCCCTTGAAATCCCTAAAAAAAATTGAAATCTCTAGAAATCTTCTGAAATCTTTGAAATCTTTTCAACTCTTTTGAACTTTCTGAAATCTTTTTCAATTTCTTAAAATCTATAAATATCCCTTGCAATTTTAGAAATCTTTAAAATTGTTTGAAATCTTTCGAAATCCATTGAAATATTTATTATTTTATTGCATTTTCTCAAATTTCTTCAAATCTCTAGAAATCCTTTGAAATCTACGAAATCTTTGATATCTTCTAAAATTTCTTGAAATCTCTAGAAATCTTTTGAAATCTTTATAAAAATAATTAAATTCTTCATAAATCCTTTGAAATCTTTGAAATTTTTGGTATTTTTTTTTAATCTTCAGAAATCCCTTGAAATCTTTTGAAATTTCTTAAAATCTCTAGAAATCCCTTGAAATATTAAAAATATTTTGGAATTGTTTGAAATCTCTAGAAATCCCTTGAAATATTGATTATTTTATCGCATGTTTTCAAACTTCTTGAAATCTCTAGAAATCCTTTGAAATATTTTGAAATCTTTGAAATCTTTTGAAATTTCTTAAAATCTCTAAAAATCCCTTCCAATTTTAGAAATCTTTCAAAATCTCTAAAAATCCCTCTAAATATTTTGAAAACCTTCAAATGTTTTCAAATTTCTTGAAATATTTAGAGAGCCTTTGAAATATTTTGAAATATTTTAAAATTCTGTGAAATCTCTAGAAACCCCTTTAAATATTTTGTAATTCTTCAAAATGGCTTGAAATCTTTAGAAATTCTTTGAAATTTCATCAAATCTCTAGAAATCCCTTCAAATCTTAAAAGTCTTGTGAAACCTCTAGAAATCTCTTGAAATCTTTTAAATGTGTTGAAATTTCTTGAAATATCTAGAAATCCCTTGAAATCTTTTGGAATCGTTGAAATCTTTTGAAATTTCTTGAAATCTTTAGAAAGCCTTTGAAATATTTTCAAATATTTTAAAATGTGGTAAAATCTCTAGAAATCCTTTTGAATCTTAGAAATCACTTAAATTTTCTTGAAATCTTAAGAAATTCCTTGAAATCTTTGAAATTTTTTAAAATCTTTAGAAATTCCTTCAAATCTTTTAAATCTTTGTAAATCTTTTAAAATCTTTAAAAAGTCCTTGAAATATTTTAAAATCTTTAAAATGTTTTGAAATTTCCTAAAATTTTCAGACAGCTTTTGAAATATTTTGAAATCTCTAGAAATCCCTTCGAATCTTAGAAATCTTTTCAAACCTATCTGTCAAATCCCTTGAAATTCTTTAAAAGTATTGAAATTTCTTGAAATCTTTATAAATCATTTGAAATCTTTATAAATCCCTTAAAATATTTACTATTTTATTGCATTTTTTTAAATTTCTTGAAATCTCTAGAAATCCTTTGAAATATTTTGAAATTTTTTGAATATTCTTAAATTTCTTAAAATCTCTACAAATCCCTTCAAATTTTAGAAATCTCCTAAAAATTCTAAAATTCCCTTGAAATATTTGAAATCTTTTGAAATTATTTGAAATCTCTAGAAATCTTTTGAAGTCTTTTGAAATCTTTGAAAACTATTGAAATTTCTTGAAATCTCTTGAAATCCTTTGATATCTTTTGAAATTTCTTCAAATCTCTAGAAATCCCTTGAAATCTACGAAATCTTTTCAAACTTCTAGAAATCCCTTGACATCTTTCAAATGTTTTTGAATGTTTTGAAATTTCTTGAAATCTCTAGAAATCCCTTCAAATTTTTTTAATTTTTTGTTTAATCTTCAGAAATCCCTTGAAATCTTTGTATTACAAAAAATAATTTTTATAAATCCCTTGAAATCTTTGAAATTCTTTGAAATTTCTTTAAATCTTTAGAAATCCCTTGAAATCTTTAATTAAAATTTTTTTTTTAATTTTTAGAAATCCCTTGAAATCTTTGAAATTCTTTGAAATTTTTTTAAATCATTAGAAATCCCTTGAAATCTTTTAAATCTATTGAAATTTCTTGAAATCTCTAGAAATCCCTTGAAATATTTCATGTAAAAAAACCTAATCTCTAGAAATCTCTTCAAATTTTTTGAAATTTTTTTTAATCTTCAGAAATCCCTTGAAATCTTTTGAAATTTCTTAAAATTTTAGAAATCCCTTGAAATCTTGAACATTTTTTGAAATCTTTAGAAATCCCTCGAAGTCTTTGAAATCTTTTGAAATCTTTGAAATTTATTGAAATTTATTGAAATCTCTAGAAATCCCTTGAAATCTTTTGAAATGTCTTCAATTCTCTAAAAATCCCTTGAAATCTTTAAATTGAAAACAAAAAAATTTAATTTTTAGGAATCCCTTAAAATCTTCAAAATTCTTTGAAATTTGTTTAAATCTTTAGAAAACCCTTGAAATCTTATAAATCTATTGAAATTTCTTGAAATCTTTAGAAACCCCTTGAAATATTTGATAAAAAAAAACCTAGTCTCTAGAAATCCCTTGAAATCTTTGAAATTTTGTTTAAAATTTCTAGAAACCCCTTGAAATCTGTGAAATCTATTGAAATTTCTTGAAATCTCTAGAAATTCCTTGAAATCTTTGAAACAAATAAAAAATTTAATCTCTATAGGAATCCCTTCAAATTTTTGACATTTTTTGAAAATTTTTTAAATCTTCAGAAATCCCTTGAAATGTTTTGAAATTTCTTAAAATCTCTAGAAATCCCTTGAAATCTATGAAAATTTAAAATTTTTTTGAAATCTCTAGAAATCCTTGAAAATCCTTGAAAATATTTGCAGTGACGTACTGCAAAGTGGGTGGGAGGTTCCAGATGACTGGGTAGGGTGGGTGACTGGGTGCCGCACGACTCGAAGGTCCACAAGTGAGTGAACAATAAGAAAATTTTGAAAGAAATACAAAATTACTAAAGAAACAAAAATAAAAATTAAATCGTCTCTCCCAAACACCTACCTCTGCGATTGTTATACACCAGTGAAATCCCAAAATTCTTTTTAAAAAAATATCTAATATCTAATATCTATCTTGAAATATTTTGAAAATGTTTTAAAATTTCTTTAAATTTCTGAAAATCCCTTGAAATCTTAGAAATATTTGTAAAACTCTAAAAATCCCTTGAAATCTACGACATCTTTTACAATTGTTTGAAATTTTTTTAAATCTCTAGAAATCCCACTAAATCTTAGAAATATTTTCAAAGCAGTAGAAATCCCTTGAAATTCTTTAAAAGTTTTGAAATTTCTTGAAATCTTTATAAATCCTTTGAGATATTTGAAATCTTATAAAATTGTTTAAAATCTTTAGAAATCCCTTGAAATATTTATTATTTTATTGAATTCTTTCAAATTTTTTGATATCTCTAGACATCCTTTGAAATATTTTGAATTTTTTTGAATATTCTTAAATTTCTTAAAACCTAAAGAAATCCCTCAAGATTTTAGAAATCATTCGAAAACTCTAAAATTCCTTTGAAATATTCTGAAATCTTTGATATCTTTTGAAATTTCTTAAAATCTCTAGAAATCATTTGAAATCATTTGGAATATTTGAAATCTTTTGAAATTGTTTGAAATCTCTAGAAATCCGTTCAGATCTTTGAAATTTTGTAAATCTTTAGAAATCCCTTGAAATCTTGTGAAATCCCTTCAAATCTTAAAAATCTTTTGATACCTCTAGAAATACCGCGAAATCCTTTAAATGTTTGGTAATTTTTTGAAATCTCTAGAAATCTTTTAAAATCTTTTAAATCTATTGAAATTCCTTCAAATCTTTGAAAAAAATTCAATCTCGAGCACCTTCAAATCTTTGAAATTTTTAAACAAATTTTTAAATTTTCAGAAATCTCTTGAAATCTTTTGAAATTTCTTAGAAACTCTAGAAATCCCTTCAAATCTACAAAATCTTTTCAAACCTTCAGAAATCCCTTGACATCCTTTAAATGTTTTGAAATTTCTTGAAATCTTTGAAATCTTTTGAAATTTCTTGAAATCTCTAGAAATCTTTTGATTTTTTTTTTTAAATCTTTTGCAATCTTTTAAAATCCCTTCAAATATTTTGAAATTCTTTAAAATTTTTTGAAATCTTTAGAAATCCCTTAAATTTTTTTTTAATTTCTTTAAGTCTCTAGATATCCCTTTAAATCTTAAAAATCTTTTCAAACTTCTAGAAATCCTTTAAATGTTTTGAAATTTCTTGAAATCTCTAGAAATCTTTTAAAATATTTTGAAATCTCTAGAAATCCCTTCGAATCTTAGGAATCCTTTCAAATTGCTTAAAATCTTTAGAAATCCCTTGCAATCTTTGAAATTTTTTATAATCATCAGAAATCCCTTGAAATTTTTTGAAATTTTTTAAATTCTTTAGAAACCCCTTGAAATCTTTTGAAATTTATTCAAATCTCTAGAAATCCCTTCGAATCTCAGGAATCCTTTAAAATTGCTTGAAATCTTTATAAATCTCTTGAAATCTTTGATATTTTGTATAATCATCAGAAATCCCTTGAAATCTTTAGAAATTTCTTCAAATCTCTAGAAATCCCTTGAAATCTTTGAAATTTTTTGCAATTTTTCAAAATCTTTAGAAATCCCTTGAAATTTTTTCAAACGTCTAGAAATCTCTTCACATGCTTGAAATGTTTTTAAATGCTTTGTAATTTCTTGAAATCTCTAGAAATCTTTTGAAATCTTTGAAATCTTTTGAAATTTCTTGAAATCCCTATAAATCCCTTAAAATCTTTGAAATAAAAAAAAGTAATCTCTAGAAATCCCTTTAAATATTTTAAAATTCTTTAAAATTTCTTGAAATCTTTAGAAATCCCTTGAAATCTTTGGAATAAAAAAATTTAATCCCTAGAAATCCCTTCAAATTTTTGACATTTTTTGAAAATTGTTTAAATCTTTAGAAATTCCTTGAAATCGTTTGAAATTTTTGGAAATTTTTTAAAATCTGTAGAAATCCCTTGAAATCTTTGAAATTTTTGGAAATTTTGTAAAATCTTTAGAAATCCCTTGGAATCTTTTAAAATTTCTTACAACCTCTAGAAATCCCTTTAAACATTTTGAAATTCTTTAAAATTTCTTGAAATCTTTAGAAATTCCTTGAAATCCTTGAAATGTTTTGAAATTTCTTGAAATCTCTAGAAAATCCTTTAAATCTTAGAAATCCTTTAAACTGTCTTGAAATCTTTAGAAATCCCTTAAAATCTTTGAAATTTGTTGAAATTTTTATAAATCTTTAGAAACCCCTTTAAATCTTTGAAATTTTTACAAATCTTTAGAAATCCCTTGAAATCTTTTGAAATTTCTTCAAATCTCTAGAAATACCTTTAAATATTTTGAAATTATTTAAAATTTCTTGAAATCTTCAGAAATCCCTTTAAATCTTTGAAATGTTTTAAAATCTATTGAAATTTCTTCAAATCTCTAGAAATCCCTCTAAATCCTTTAAAAACTCTAGAAATCCCTTGAAATCTTTTAAATGTTTTGAAATTTCTTGAAATCTTTTGAAATTTCTTGATATCTCTAGAAATTCTTTCAAATCTTAGAAATCTTTTCAAATTTGTAGAAATCCTTTGATATATTCTTTAAGTGTTTTGAAATCGTTAAAATTTTTTTCAAATCTTCAAAATATTTTCAAATCTCTTGAAATCCCTTTAAATCTTAGAAATCATTTGAAATTTCTGGAAATCTTTAGAAATCCCTCGAAATCTTCGAAATAAAAAAAATGAATCCCTAGAAATCCTTTCAAATCTTCAAAAATCCCTTGAAATCTTTTGAAATGTCTTCAAATCTCGAGAAATCCCTTCAAATCTTAGAAATCTTTTTAGATCTGTAGGAATCCTTTGAAATCCTTGAAATATTTTGAAATTTCTCGAAATCTTCAAAAATCTTTTAAAATATTTGAAAATCTTTAAAAAAAATGTTAATTTTGTAAAATCTCTAGAAATCTCTTTAAATCTTAGTAATCCTTTAAAATTCCTTGCAATCTTTGGAATTGAAACAAATTAATCTCTAGAAATCCCTTTACATCTTAGAAATCCTTTAGAATTTCTTGAAATCTTTAGAAATCCTTTGAATATTTTTATATTTCTTCAAATCTCTAGGAATTCCTTAAAATCTTTTCAAACCTTTAGAAATTCCTTAAAATCCTTTAAATGTATGAAATTTCTTGAAATCTCTAGAAATCTTTGAAATCTTTTGAAAATTCTTGAAATCTTTATGAATCCCTTGAAATTTCTTTAAATCTTTAAAAATCTCTCCAAATCTTAGAAATCTTTTCAAATTTGTAGAAATCTTTTGAAATTCTTTACATATTTTCAAATTTCTTGAAATCTTGAGAAATCTTTTTAAATAGTTTGAAATCTTTAAAATGTTTTCGAATTTCTTGAAATCTCTAGAAATCCTTTAAAATTTCTCGAAATCTTTAGAAATTCCTTCAAATCTTTGGAATTTGTTGAAATTTTTTTTAATCTTTTGAAATCCCTCAAAATCTTTTCACATCTCTAGAAGTCCCTTCAAATCTCAGAAATCTTTTCAAATCTGTAGAAATCTTTTGAAATTCTTTACATACTTTGAAATTTTTTGAAATCTTTTTAAATAGTTTGAAATCTTTAAAATGTTTTCAAATTTCTTAAAATCTCTAGAAATCCCTTTAAATCTTAGAAATCCTTCAAAATTTCTTGAAACCTGTAGAAATCCCTTGAAATCTTTGAAATTTTTAGAAATCCATTGAAATCCTTTAGATATTTTTAAATTTTTTCAAATCTTTTTAAATTTCTCAAAATCTCCAGAAATCCTTGAAAATCCTTGAAAATATTTGCAGTGGCGTACTGCAAAGTGGGTGGGAGGTTCCAGATGACTGGGTAGGGTGGGTGACTGGGTGCCGCACGACTCGAAGGTCCACAAGTGAGTGAACAATATGAAAATTTTAGAAAAAATACAAAATTACTAAAGAAATATAAAAAACAAATTAAAATTTAATCGTCTCTCCGAAACACCTGCCTGCGATCCTTATATACACCATAGTGAAATCCCCAAATTCTTAAAAAAAAAATCCAATCAGATCTCAAAAGTCGAATCCCTTTAGAAATCTTTCGAAAACTCTCAAATTCCTTTGAAATATTTTGAAATCTTTGATACCTTCTGAAATTCCTTAAAATCTCTAGGAATCATTTGAAATCTTTTGGAATATTTGAAATCTTTTGAAATTGTTTGAAATCTCTAGAAATCCGTTCAGATCTTTGAAATCCCTTCTAATCCCAAAAATCTTTTCAAACCTCTAGAAATACCGCGAAATCCTTTAAATGTTTGGTAATTTTTTGAAATCTCTAGACATTTTTTGAAATCTTTTGAAATCTTTGTAATCTTTTAAAATTTCTTGAAATCTATAGTAATCTTTTGAAATCTGTTGAAATCTTTGAAATCTTGTAAAATTTCTTGAAATCCCTAGAAATATTTTAAAATCTTTAAATTCTATTGACATTCCTTGAAATCTTTGACAGAAAATTCAATCTCTAGAGCAACTTAAATCTTTGATTTAAAATTTCTTGAAATCTATAGAAATTTTTTGAAATGTTTTGAAATTTTTGAAATCTTTTGAAATTTTCGGAAATTTCTAGAAATCATTTGAAATTATTTGAAATATTTGAAATCTTTTGAAATTTCTTCAAATCTCTAGAAATCCTTTGAAATCTACGGAATCTTTTCAAACCTCTATAAATCTCTTGACATTCTTGAAATGTTTTTAAATGTTTTGAAATTTCTTGAAATCTCTAGAAATCTTTTGAAATATTTGAAATTTTTTGAAATCTCTAGAAATCTTTTGAAATTTTTTGAAATCTTTTGAAATCTTGGAAACCTTTTAAAATGTATTGAAATCTTTTGAAATATTTAAAATCTATTGAAATTTCTTGAAATCTCTATAAATCCCTTGAAATCTGTGAAATAAACAAAATTTAATCTCTAGAAATCCCTTCAAATGTTTGACATTTTTTGAAAATTTCTTAAATCTTTAGAAATGCCTTGAAATCTTTTGAAATTTCTTCAAATTTCTGGAAATCCCTTGAAATTTTGGAAATTTTTTAAAATCTTTAGAAATTCCTTGAAATCTTTTGAAATTTCTT
>CAKNXH010082561.1:8524-20833 GCA_932178445.1 Andricus quercusramuli
CTAATTCAATTCTAATTCAATTCTAATTCAATTCTAATTCAATTCTAGTTCAATTCTAGTTCAATTCTAATTCAATTCTAGTTCAATTCTAGTTCAATTATAATTCAATTATAATTCAAGTCTATTCAATTATAGTTCAATTCAATTCAATTAAATTCAATTATAGTTCAATTAAATTAAATTCAATTCAATTTAAATTTTTTTAAATTCCGAAAAATAATTGAACACTGAATATTTTTAAAGTAGCTTCCCAAGTTTCCAAGCCTCTTCGCAAATCAATCCACGAAGAAAATAAAACAATTAGCATTTAAAAAAAAACATGCGAGAACTAGGCATCCAGAATGTAATGATTTTACATTTCTTATCCGATATTTTTCAAATGCAAGAATAATTTTCCGAAAATTAAAAAACATCTTATATAAAATAAAATGCAGGTAATTTGAATTAACATAAAACCCATTTTCAACCAGTTTCTTTTCTGAGCTCGAGTGGGCTTTTATGACAAGTACCGGATTTATTTTATATCTCTTATTGCTTTCAGGTAAAAGCTTAAAGGATTAGAGTCATTAGAGCAATAAAACCATAAACGGCCAAAATTTTAAGCTTAACGAGAGCCTTTTATTGCCCTCTTTTAAATTTCGAAATTTAAACTAAAAACTATAAATTCAAACTGTCCCGTTTTTATGGTTTCTGGCTTTAGGTACACGAAAACTAAAGAATGGGGTTTTCCCAGCAATAAAATTTCCTTAACTCTAATCCGTTTGGGTTCCACTCTGGGGATTTCCGATCCAGTTTATTACTTTTTCGTTTAGATTATAATTTACTCCCAAACTTTAAGCTTCTTAACTTTAGCAACCCGGAAAAGGGATTTTAATTAAAAAATTAATAGAAGTTAGTATTTTCATTTTTTTATTTTTAAATATTCTCTTCAAATTATTTTTTTTTAATAAAAAATTATTTTAAATTTGCCCAGAAATCTTAAGAAAATCTTTTTATTACCCAAAATATACATTTTGTTTTAAATTTTTTGGCAAAATTCCAAATTTTAAATTATTTTAAAACTTCAAAACTTTTTAAATTATTTAAATTTGTCCTCAAACTTTTAATAAATCCTACATCCTTGAAATCTTCTAGATTATTTTTGACGATTTTGGAAATATTTTTAAATATTTTCTCAAAATCAATTTTTCAAAATGAAAACTCATTTAAATTTTTTGGAACCATTAAAAATTTGAAATTGTTTTTTAAATTCTTTCAAAACTTTTTAAATTATTTAAATTTGTCCTTTAAATTTTTAATAAATCCTGCACAATTAGAAAAAAAATCCTTAAAATCTTCTGGATTATTTTTTGACGATTTTGAAAATATTTTTAAATGTTTTTAAAAATTATTTTTCCAAGATAAAAACTCATTTTTAAACATTTTAGGAATGTTGGTTAAATTTGTTTATTCTTTTTCAGCCTTTCAGAATCCTTTAATTGCGTCAAATTTTTTTTTTAATCTTCAAAAATATAAATTTTTTCAAATTTTTTAAAATCATTCCAAATCTTAAATTATTTAAACAATTTTTTTCAAAACTTCGAAACATTTTAAATTAATTAAATTCCTCCTCAAACTTTTAATAAAGCCTGCATAATTAAAAAATCCTTAAAATCTTCTGGATTAGTTTTTGACGATTTTGAAAATATTTTTAAAAAATTTCTTAAAATTAATTTTTAAAATTAAAAATTCAGTTTTAATTCTCCTAGGAATTTTGGTTAAATTTGTTTATTTTTTTCAGCCGTTTAAAATCCTCAAATAGCATCCAAATTTCATTTACAAATCTTCAAAAATATTAATTTTTTTCAAATTTTTTTAAATCATTCCAAATCATAAATTATTTTTTAAATTCCTTCAAAACTTCGAAACATTTTAAATTAATTAAATTCATCCTTAAACTTTTAATAAAGCCTGCATAATTGAGAAAATCCTTTAAATCTTCTAGATTATTTTTTGACGATTTTAAACATATTTTTAAAAATTTTCTTAAAATTAATTTTTGAAATTAAAAACTCATTTCCAATTATCCTAAGAATTTTAGTTAAAAATATATTTTTTCCTTCAAATTTTTCAGAATCATTTCAAATTTTAATATATTTTTCAAATTCTTTCAAAACTTCAAAACTTTTTAAATTATTTAAATTTGTCCTCAAATTTTAATAAATCATGCATGATAAAAAAAATTCTTGAAATCTTCTAGATTATTTTTGACGCTTTAGGAAATATTTTAAAATATTTTCTCAAAATTAATTTTTCAAAATGAAAATACATAAGAATTTTTTGGAATCATTACAAATTTGAAATTATTTCTTAAATTCTTTCAAGACTTTTTAAATCTTCAAAAATATATTATTTTTTTCAAATTTTTTAGAATCATTCCAAATTTTAAATTCTTTTAAACCTTCAATACTCACTGGATTATTTAAATTTGTCCTCATTTTTTTTAATGAATCCTGCGTAACTCAAAAAACCTTAAAATCTTCAAGATTATTTTTTTCAGATTCGGAAAATATTTTTTAAATTCTCTTAAAATTAATTTTTCAAAATAAAAACTCTTTTATAATTATCCCACGAACTTTAGTAAAATTTATTTATTCTTTTTCAGCATTTCAAAATCCTTAAATAGCTTCAAAATTTTAATTAAAAATCTTAAAAAATATTTTTTTTCTTCGAATTTTTCAGAATAATTTCAAATTTTTATTTTTTTCAAATTTTTTCAAAACTTTCGAATTTTATTTAATTTGTCCTCAAGTTTTAATGAATCCTGCATAATTTAAAAAAAATCCTTGATATTTTCTAGATTATTTTTTGACGATTCGAAAAATATTTTTTTAATTTTCTTAAAATTAATTTTTAAAAATAAAAACTCATTTTTAATTATCCTAGGAATGTTGGTCAAATTTGTTTTTTTTTCAGCCTTTAAAAATCCTTAAATAGCTTCAAAATTTTATTTTAAAATCTCCAAAAATATATATTTTTTTTCGAATTTTTTAGAATCATTCCAAATTTGAAATTCTCTGAAAACTTCAAAACTTTTCAAATTGTTAAAATTTGTCCTCAAACTTTCAATAAATCTTGCATAGTTAAAAAAAATCCTTAAAATCTTCCAGATTATTTTTTGACGATTTTGGAAATATTTTTTAATATTTTCTCAAAATTAATTTTTCACAATAAAAACTCATTTTTAATAATCCTATGAATTTTTTGCATATTTTTTTGCAATTTTGGAAATCTTTTGAAATATTCTCTTAAAATTAATTTTTCAAAATGAACACTCATTTTCAATTTTCTTAGGAATTTTAGTCAAATTTTTTTATTCTTTTTCATACTTTCAAAATCCTTCAAAACTGTTAAAAAGCTTTAAAATCGGCAAAAATCTACATTTTGTTGCACATTTTTTTGAGTATTCTCAAATTTTTTATTATTTCTTGAATCCGTTAAAAAATTCTAAATATTTCTTAAAATCATTCAAATTTTCCCTGAAACTTCCAATAACTACTGCAAAAATGAAAAAAATTCCTTAAAATGTTCCAGATGATTTTTTTGACAATTTCGGAAATCTTTTGAAATCGTTTTGATTATTCACTTTAAATTAATTTTTCAAAAAAAATTCTTTTTAATTTTTTTATTGTTCTTTTTCACATTTCTTTAAATCCCTAAAAATCCCTTGAAATCTACAACATCTGAGAAAATGTTTGAAATCTTCTGAAATCCCTTGATATCCTTTAAATGTTTTGAAACTTCTTGAAATCTCTAGAAATCTCTTGAAATATTTTTAAATCTTTAAAATTTTTTGAAATTTCTTGAAATCTCTAAAAACCCCTTGAAATCTTCGAAAATTTGAAAAATCTTTAGAAATCCCATGAAATTCTTTGAATGTTTAGAAGTCTCTAAAAATCCTTTGAAATCTACGAAATCTTTTGAAATTGTTTGAAATCACTAGGAATCCTTTGAAATATTTTGAAATCTTTAGAAAGCCTTTGAAATATTTTGAAATATTTTTAAATTTTGTAAAAGCTCTAGGAATCTCTTCAAATCTTACAAATTTTTTCGAACCTCTAGCTATTTTTTGAAATTTTTTAAAATCTTTAGAAATGCCTTGAAATCTTTTGAAATTTCTTACAATCTCTAGAAATTCCTGCAAATCTTAGAAATCTGTTCAAACCTCTAGAAATCCCTTGAAATCCCTAAAAAAAATTGAAATCTCTAGAAATCTTCTGAAATCTTTGAAATCTTTTCAACTCTTTTGAACTTTCTGAAATCTTTTTCAATTTCTTAAAATCTATAAATATCCCTTGCAATTTTAGAAATCTTTAAAATTGTTTGAAATCTTTCGAAATCCATTGAAATATTTATTATTTTATTGCATTTTCTCAAATTTCTTCAAATCTCTAGAAATCCTTTGAAATCTACGAAATCTTTGATATCTTCTAAAATTTCTTGAAATCTCTAGAAATCTTTTGAAATCTTTATAAAAATAATTAAATTCTTCATAAATCCTTTGAAATCTTTGAAATTTTTGGTATTTTTTTTTAATCTTCAGAAATCCCTTGAAATCTTTTGAAATTTCTTAAAATCTCTAGAAATCCCTTGAAATATTAAAAATATTTTGGAATTGTTTGAAATCTCTAGAAATCCCTTGAAATATTGATTATTTTATCGCATGTTTTCAAACTTCTTGAAATCTCTAGAAATCCTTTGAAATATTTTGAAATCTTTGAAATCTTTTGAAATTTCTTAAAATCTCTAAAAATCCCTTCCAATTTTAGAAATCTTTCAAAATCTCTAAAAATCCCTCTAAATATTTTGAAAACCTTCAAATGTTTTCAAATTTCTTGAAATATTTAGAGAGCCTTTGAAATATTTTGAAATATTTTAAAATTCTGTGAAATCTCTAGAAACCCCTTTAAATATTTTGTAATTCTTCAAAATGGCTTGAAATCTTTAGGAATTCTTTGAAATTTCATCAAATCTCTAGAAATCCCTTCAAATCTTAAAAGTCTTGTGAAACCTCTAGAAATCTCTTGAAATCTTTTAAATGTGTTGAAATTTCTTGAAATATCTAGAAATCCCTTGAAATCTTTTGGAATCGTTGAAATCTTTTGAAATTTCTTGAAATCTTTAGAAAGCCTTTGAAATATTTTCAAATATTTTAAAATGTGGTAAAATCTCTAGAAATCCTTTTGAATCTTAGAAATCACTTAAATTTTCTTGAAATCTTAAGAAATTCCTTGAAATCTTTGAAATTTTTTAAAATCTTTAGAAATTCCTTCAAATCTTTTAAATCTTTGTAAATCTTTTAAAATCTTTAAAAAGTCCTTGAAATATTTTAAAATCTTTAAAATGTTTTGAAATTTCCTAAAATTTTCAGACAGCTTTTGAAATATTTTGAAATCTCTAGAAATCCCTTCGAATCTTAGAAATCTTTTCAAACCTATCTGTCAAATCCCTTGAAATTCTTTAAAAGTATTGAAATTTCTTGAAATCTTTATAAATCATTTGAAATCTTTATAAATCCCTTAAAATATTTACTATTTTATTGCATTTTTTTAAATTTCTTGAAATCTCTAGAAATCCTTTGAAATATTTTGAAATTTTTTGAATATTCTTAAATTTCTTAAAATCTCTACAAATCCCTTCAAATTTTAGAAATCTCCTAAAAATTCTAAAATTCCCTTGAAATATTTGAAATCTTTTGAAATTATTTGAAATCTCTAGAAATCTTTTGAAGTCTTTTGAAATCTTTGAAAACTATTGAAATTTCTTGAAATCTCTTGAAATCCTTTGATATCTTTTGAAATTTCTTCAAATCTCTAGAAATCCCTTGAAATCTACGAAATCTTTTCAAACTTCTAGAAATCCCTTGACATCTTTCAAATGTTTTTGAATGTTTTGAAATTTCTTGAAATCTCTAGAAATCCCTTCAAATTTTTTTAATTTTTTGTTTAATCTTCAGAAATCCCTTGAAATCTTTGTATTACAAAAAATAATTTTTATAAATCCCTTGAAATCTTTGAAATTCTTTGAAATTTCTTTAAATCTTTAGAAATCCCTTGAAATCTTTAATTAAAATTTTTTTTTTAATTTTTAGAAATCCCTTGAAATCTTTGAAATTCTTTGAAATTTTTTTAAATCATTAGAAATCCCTTGAAATCTTTTAAATCTATTGAAATTTCTTGAAATCTCTAGAAATCCCTTGAAATATTTCATGTAAAAAAACCTAATCTCTAGAAATCTCTTCAAATTTTTTGAAATTTTTTTTAATCTTCAGAAATCCCTTGAAATCTTTTGAAATTTCTTAAAATTTTAGAAATCCCTTGAAATCTTGAACATTTTTTGAAATCTTTAGAAATCCCTCGAAGTCTTTGAAATCTTTTGAAATCTTTGAAATTTATTGAAATTTATTGAAATCTCTAGAAATCCCTTGAAATCTTTTGAAATGTCTTCAATTCTCTAAAAATCCCTTGAAATCTTTAAATTGAAAACAAAAAAATTTAATTTTTAGGAATCCCTTAAAATCTTCAAAATTCTTTGAAATTTGTTTAAATCTTTAGAAAACCCTTGAAATCTTATAAATCTATTGAAATTTCTTGAAATCTTTAGAAACCCCTTGAAATATTTGATAAAAAAAAACCTAGTCTCTAGAAATCCCTTGAAATCTTTGAAATTTTGTTTAAAATTTCTAGAAACCCCTTGAAATCTGTGAAATCTATTGAAATTTCTTGAAATCTCTAGAAATTCCTTGAAATCTTTGAAACAAATAAAAAATTTAATCTCTATAGGAATCCCTTCAAATTTTTGACATTTTTTGAAAATTTTTTAAATCTTCAGAAATCCCTTGAAATGTTTTGAAATTTCTTAAAATCTCTAGAAATCCCTTGAAATCTATGAAAATTTAAAATTTTTTTGAAATCTCTAGAAATCCTTGAAAATCCTTGAAAATATTTGCAGTGACGTACTGCAAAGTGGGTGGGAGGTTCCAGATGACTGGGTAGGGTGGGTGACTGGGTGCCGCACGACTCGAAGGTCCACAAGTGAGTGAACAATAAGAAAATTTTGAAAGAAATACAAAATTACTAAAGAAACAAAAATAAAAATTAAATCGTCTCTCCCAAACACCTACCTCTGCGATTGTTATACACCAGTGAAATCCCAAAATTCTTTTTAAAAAAATATCTAATATCTAATATCTATCTTGAAATATTTTGAAAATGTTTTAAAATTTCTTTAAATTTCTGAAAATCCCTTGAAATCTTAGAAATATTTGTAAAACTCTAAAAATCCCTTGAAATCTACGACATCTTTTACAATTGTTTGAAATTTTTTTAAATCTCTAGAAATCCCACTAAATCTTAGAAATATTTTCAAAGCAGTAGAAATCCCTTGAAATTCTTTAAAAGTTTTGAAATTTCTTGAAATCTTTATAAATCCTTTGAGATATTTGAAATCTTATAAAATTGTTTAAAATCTTTAGAAATCCCTTGAAATATTTATTATTTTATTGAATTCTTTCAAATTTTTTGATATCTCTAGACATCCTTTGAAATATTTTGAATTTTTTTGAATATTCTTAAATTTCTTAAAACCTAAAGAAATCCCTCAAGATTTTAGAAATCATTCGAAAACTCTAAAATTCCTTTGAAATATTCTGAAATCTTTGATATCTTTTGAAATTTCTTAAAATCTCTAGAAATCATTTGAAATCATTTGGAATATTTGAAATCTTTTGAAATTGTTTGAAATCTCTAGAAATCCGTTCAGATCTTTGAAATTTTGTAAATCTTTAGAAATCCCTTGAAATCTTGTGAAATCCCTTCAAATCTTAAAAATCTTTTGATACCTCTAGAAATACCGCGAAATCCTTTAAATGTTTGGTAATTTTTTGAAATCTCTAGAAATCTTTTAAAATCTTTTAAATCTATTGAAATTCCTTCAAATCTTTGAAAAAAATTCAATCTCGAGCACCTTCAAATCTTTGAAATTTTTAAACAAATTTTTAAATTTTCAGAAATCTCTTGAAATCTTTTGAAATTTCTTAGAAACTCTAGAAATCCCTTCAAATCTACAAAATCTTTTCAAACCTTCAGAAATCCCTTGACATCCTTTAAATGTTTTGAAATTTCTTGAAATCTTTGAAATCTTTTGAAATTTCTTGAAATCTCTAGAAATCTTTTGATTTTTTTTTTTAAATCTTTTGCAATCTTTTAAAATCCCTTCAAATATTTTGAAATTCTTTAAAATTTTTTGAAATCTTTAGAAATCCCTTAAATTTTTTTTTAATTTCTTTAAGTCTCTAGATATCCCTTTAAATCTTAAAAATCTTTTCAAACTTCTAGAAATCCTTTAAATGTTTTGAAATTTCTTGAAATCTCTAGAAATCTTTTAAAATATTTTGAAATCTCTAGAAATCCCTTCGAATCTTAGGAATCCTTTCAAATTGCTTAAAATCTTTAGAAATCCCTTGCAATCTTTGAAATTTTTTATAATCATCAGAAATCCCTTGAAATTTTTTGAAATTTTTTAAATTCTTTAGAAACCCCTTGAAATCTTTTGAAATTTATTCAAATCTCTAGAAATCCCTTCGAATCTCAGGAATCCTTTAAAATTGCTTGAAATCTTTATAAATCTCTTGAAATCTTTGATATTTTGTATAATCATCAGAAATCCCTTGAAATCTTTAGAAATTTCTTCAAATCTCTAGAAATCCCTTGAAATCTTTGAAATTTTTTGCAATTTTTCAAAATCTTTAGAAATCCCTTGAAATTTTTTCAAACGTCTAGAAATCTCTTCACATGCTTGAAATGTTTTTAAATGCTTTGTAATTTCTTGAAATCTCTAGAAATCTTTTGAAATCTTTGAAATCTTTTGAAATTTCTTGAAATCCCTATAAATCCCTTAAAATCTTTGAAATAAAAAAAAGTAATCTCTAGAAATCCCTTTAAATATTTTAAAATTCTTTAAAATTTCTTGAAATCTTTAGAAATCCCTTGAAATCTTTGGAATAAAAAAATTTAATCCCTAGAAATCCCTTCAAATTTTTGACATTTTTTGAAAATTGTTTAAATCTTTAGAAATTCCTTGAAATCGTTTGAAATTTTTGGAAATTTTTTAAAATCTGTAGAAATCCCTTGAAATCTTTGAAATTTTTGGAAATTTTGTAAAATCTTTAGAAATCCCTTGGAATCTTTTAAAATTTCTTACAACCTCTAGAAATCCCTTTAAACATTTTGAAATTCTTTAAAATTTCTTGAAATCTTTAGAAATTCCTTGAAATCCTTGAAATGTTTTGAAATTTCTTGAAATCTCTAGAAAATCCTTTAAATCTTAGAAATCCTTTAAACTGTCTTGAAATCTTTAGAAATCCCTTAAAATCTTTGAAATTTGTTGAAATTTTTATAAATCTTTAGAAACCCCTTTAAATCTTTGAAATTTTTACAAATCTTTAGAAATCCCTTGAAATCTTTTGAAATTTCTTCAAATCTCTAGAAATACCTTTAAATATTTTGAAATTATTTAAAATTTCTTGAAATCTTCAGAAATCCCTTTAAATCTTTGAAATGTTTTAAAATCTATTGAAATTTCTTCAAATCTCTAGAAATCCCTCTAAATCCTTTAAAAACTCTAGAAATCCCTTGAAATCTTTTAAATGTTTTGAAATTTCTTGAAATCTTTTGAAATTTCTTGATATCTCTAGAAATTCTTTCAAATCTTAGAAATCTTTTCAAATTTGTAGAAATCCTTTGATATATTCTTTAAATGTTTTCAAATCTTTAAAATATTTTCAAATCTCTGGAAATCCCTTTAAATCTTAGAAATCCTTTGAAATTTCTGGAAATCTTTAGAAATCCCTCGAAATCTTCGAAATAAAAAAAATGAATCCCTAGAAATCCTTTCAAATCTTCAAAAATCCCTTGAAATCTTTTGAAATGTCTTCAAATCTCGAGAAATCCCTTCAAATCTTAGAAATCTTTTTAGATCTGTAGGAATCCTTTGAAATCCTTGAAATATTTTGAAATTTCTCGAAATCTTCAAAAATCTTTTAAAATATTTGAAAATCTTTAAAAAAAATGTTAATTTTGTAAAATCTCTAGAAATCTCTTTAAATCTTAGTAATCCTTTAAAATTCCTTGCAATCTTTGGAATTGAAACAAATTAATCTCTAGAAATCCCTTTACATCTTAGAAATCCTTTAGAATTTCTTGAAATCTTTAGAAATCCTTTGAATATTTTTATATTTCTTCAAATCTCTAGGAATTCCTTAAAATCTTTTCAAACCTTTAGAAATTCCTTAAAATCCTTTAAATGTATGAAATTTCTTGAAATCTCTAGAAATCTTTGAAATCTTTTGAAAATTCTTGAAATCTTTATGAATCCCTTGAAATTTCTTTAAATCTTTAAAAATCTCTCCAAATCTTAGAAATCTTTTCAAATTTGTAGAAATCTTTTGAAATTCTTTACATATTTTCAAATTTCTTGAAATCTTGAGAAATCTTTTTAAATAGTTTGAAATCTTTAAAATGTTTTCGAATTTCTTGAAATCTCTAGAAATCCTTTAAAATTTCTCGAAATCTTTAGAAATTCCTTCAAATCTTTGGAATTTGTTGAAATTTTTTTTAATCTTTTGAAATCCCTCAAAATCTTTTCACATCTCTAGAAGTCCCTTCAAATCTCAGAAATCTTTTCAAATCTGTAGAAATCTTTTGAAATTCTTTACATACTTTGAAATTTTTTGAAATCTTTTTAAATAGTTTGAAATCTTTAAAATGTTTTCAAATTTCTTAAAATCTCTAGAAATCCCTTTAAATCTTAGAAATCCTTCAAAATTTCTTGAAACCTGTAGAAATCCCTTGAAATCTTTGAAATTTTTAGAAATCCATTGAAATCCTTTAGATATTTTTAAATTTTTTCAAATCTTTTTAAATTTCTCAAAATCTCCAGAAATCCTTGAAAATCCTTGAAAATATTTGCAGTGGCGTACTGCAAAGTGGGTGGGAGGTTCCAGATGACTGGGTAGGGTGGGTGACTGGGTGCCGCACGACTCGAAGGTCCACAAGTGAGTGAACAATATGAAAATTTTAGAAAAAATACAAAATTACTAAAGAAATATAAAAAACAAATTAAAATTTAATCGTCTCTCCGAAACACCTGCCTGCGATCCTTATATACACCATAGTGAAATCCCCAAATTCTTAAAAAAAAAATCCAATCAGATCTCAAAAGTCGAATCCCTTTAGAAATCTTTCGAAAACTCTCAAATTCCTTTGAAATATTTTGAAATCTTTGATACCTTCTGAAATTCCTTAAAATCTCTAGGAATCATTTGAAATCTTTTGGAATATTTGAAATCTTTTGAAATTGTTTGAAATCTCTAGAAATCCGTTCAGATCTTTGAAATCCCTTCTAATCCCAAAAATCTTTTCAAACCTCTAGAAATACCGCGAAATCCTTTAAATGTTTGGTAATTTTTTGAAATCTCTAGACATTTTTTGAAATCTTTTGAAATCTTTGTAATCTTTTAAAATTTCTTGAAATCTATAGTAATCTTTTGAAATCTGTTGAAATCTTTGAAATCTTGTAAAATTTCTTGAAATCCCTAGAAATATTTTAAAATCTTTAAATTCTATTGACATTCCTTGAAATCTTTGACAGAAAATTCAATCTCTAGAGCAACTTAAATCTTTGATTTAAAATTTCTTGAAATCTATAGAAATTTTTTGAAATGTTTTGAAATTTTTGAAATCTTTTGAAATTTTCGGAAATTTCTAGAAATCATTTGAAATTATTTGAAATATTTGAAATCTTTTGAAATTTCTTCAAATCTCTAGAAATCCTTTGAAATCTACGGAATCTTTTCAAACCTCTATAAATCTCTTGACATTCTTGAAATGTTTTTAAATGTTTTGAAATTTCTTGAAATCTCTAGAAATCTTTTGAAATATTTGAAATTTTTTGAAATCTCTAGAAATCTTTTGAAATTTTTTGAAATCTTTTGAAATCTTGGAAACCTTTTAAAATGTATTGAAATCTTTTGAAATATTTAAAATCTATTGAAATTTCTTGAAATCTCTATAAATCCCTTGAAATCTGTGAAATAAACAAAATTTAATCTCTAGAAATCCCTTCAAATGTTTGACATTTTTTGAAAATTTCTTAAATCTTTAGAAATGCCTTGAAATCTTTTGAAATTTCTTCAAATTTCTGGAAATCCCTTGAAATTTTGGAAATTTTTTAAAATCTTTAGAAATTCCTTGAAATCTTTTGAAATTTCTT
>CAKNXH010082566.1:0-13914 GCA_932178445.1 Andricus quercusramuli
TACACTTTGATAAAATGCATTATAATATTATTATAGGTTAATCGATTCGTTGCGAACCAAGAAATCTTTTACATTCTTGCATCAACTCTGAATTATGCTAATGAAAAAAGTTTTACTATAAAAAACCGTATTTTCAAATATTATGCATTACCATAGCTTCCTTACTCTTCAATAACATTTATTAATATTATAGGTCAATCGATTCGACTCGAATCAACAAACCTTTTCTGTTTTTGCATCAACTTTAAATTATGTTAATGAACAAAGTTTTACTATAAAAACCGATTTTCAAAATATATAAATTACCATAACTCCCCTACTCTTTGATAAAATGCATTATTATTATAGGTCAATCGATTTATTTCGAACCAAGGCATCTTTTATATTCTTGCATCAACTCTGAATTATGCTAGTGAAAAAAGTTTTACTATAAAAAACCGATTATCAAAATATATAAATTACCATAACTTCCCTACTCTTCAATAAAATGTATCAATATTATAGGGCAATCGATTTTTCCCGAACCAAGGAATCTTTTATATTTTTGCATCAACTTTGAATTATGCGAATGAAAAAAGTTTTACTATAAAAAACCGATTTTTGGAATATTATTGAGTGCTAGAAAAAAATGCAATAAATATTCACAGAAATCCTTCGGTCAGTTTCAAGATATTAGTGAGGAAAATAAGCTCTTCAAATTTCATCAATTTAACTGCAACCGTTTTCTAGTTATCGTGTTCACAAAAAAGCGTGACATCCACACATCCACACATCCACACATCCACACACACATCCACACATCCACACTCAAACACACATCCAGACAATTGCTTAGAATATTGTATTAGACATTTTTAAATTAGGGAGGGTTCAATTAAATGAATTTAAAAATTTTGAAAAATGTTAACATTACAAAGCTTCCTCTATGAGGAAGCAAAAAGAAAATTGTCAGAGTTATCCCTCGTGAAAAAAAGACTAACTTAAGATCACAGTATACGCAGGTATATTCTTGTCCCGGCAGTTTAAACCCCCAAAATGCCATCATTATTAGGCTCATCACGAGTTAGGAGTCAGGACCATAACCATAATAACAGAAAGAGATGGCGAGATGGAGGTAGGAACAGAGTTCCATAAATATAACGGCAACTGGTTGAAGCCTCTTGATCTTATAAATAATAATAAATCATCCCAGGTTCTTTAGGACTTTTAGGTATAGCTAGTCTGTTGGTACAAACAGCTATCCTTATTTAAGAGAGAGAGAGAGTGGTGTCTATTTCAATGCCCTAAAATTGATGCAGGTAAAAAAACGCGGTTCTAAACTGGTCTTAATGTGATCTTAAGTTGGTCTTTCTTTTCACGAGGGATAGCATTTTCAATATCACTCCAAAAACGAAAATTAACATTTTAAGCAAAACAAAGCAAAATATGAAAAAAGTTAAGAGACAAAAATACATTCTCATCATAATGAGAAGGTATTGATTTTATGTAAAAGATGACTTTCGTGGGTTCCATCAAATGTCGACGTTTTGACGCCCCATATGTCAGAAAAAATAGTTTCTACGTCGGTGTCCATTTAATCTATACAAAAACGAAAATAGATGGAAAGGAAATCTCTTCACTTATCTAAAACAAATTTGTTTGTATACACTCTGTACAATAAATTCAAACAAATTATTGTGAAATAAAGAACAAATAATAAAATACATTTGCTTCATTTTGTTCTGTTCAATTCAACAGATGTGAACAGAGGCACAATATTTACAGAAAAACAAGTTTTTTAAATATTCTAAAAAAACCCGAAGGGAAAATCAAAGTTTTTAATTCGTAACATTTGAAAGGATGCGTACTGCAGTTTTGTTTTGAAATCGGTCCATTTGTTTATATGTAGTTTTTGATTTCATCGTAAAAAATAACATAAAAATTAAACAAGCTGAATTAATGGCAAATAAGGAACAAATGTTAAAGTAATCATGAAAAATAAAATTAGTAATTTATTTTGATATATCTGAATGAGCATTTTGGAGCCGAGGTACAGATATTAATATAGTATACATTTAATATATTAAAGTTGAACATAGTATAGAAAAATTCGTGTATTGGACAAACTTTATTCAAGTGCGAAGCACGAGATACGTGATGAGAATGTGTTCATTAAAGCCGAAGGATGTTTAACAAAAGAGAGTTCACAATCGCCAAATTACTGCTGTCGAAGATTTCCAACAACCAACAGTCGCGCGCCCCAGGCGCGCTAAAACTTGCGAGGGAAGCGAGCCGCGCGCGGAGCGCGGGATGAGAATGTGCCCGCGCAGCGGACACATTTTTTCTGCTACTTTTCGTTATACTCACAGACCTCAGTGTGGGTGAGCTTACTCCAGGAGTCTTTTGTCTACACGCAGGCCAAAGTAAGGAAATTTAAGAACTTTTAATTTTTCACCTAGCGATTTGAAAATAGCATAATCAGCATCATATCAAGAAACTTGAGCTCGATATTCAATTCAATACAGTAGTATAACAAGGACAGTTCTGGAACCGTTACGGAGTTCCAGCTGCCACCGGCAGATGGCGCCACCAGTCAGTTCCCGACATTTCTGGGACACTTCTATGTAGTTCCAGCTGCAACCGAAAGATTGCGCCACCAGTCAGTTCTCAACAGTTCTGGAACCGCTACATAGTTCCAGCTGCCACCGACAGATGGCGCCACCAGTCAGTTACCATCACTCGGCCAGTCAACAACAGTCAGTAAAACAGTGATAGGACAGTCGTAAGTCGGTAAGGTAGGGATCTGCATTACCATCAGTAGGCAATGTAGGGGTCTGCATTATAATCATTCGACAAGGTAGAAATCTGCATTACCATCAGTCGGTAAAGTAGGGATGTGCATTACCATCAGTCGGTAAAATAGGGATATACATTACCATCAGTCGATAATGTAGGTCCCTACCTTACCGACCCGGACCCTTCAATTTATCAACCAAGTAGTCAAACCCTATTAGTATGTAATTGGTATGAACTTCCGGTACAACTTCCTAGAAATTTCTAGACAGGTCAAACTTCCGGAGCACACTTTCTAGAAGCGTAGATACTGGATGTAATTTCTAACGACACAACAGAAAGGTTCAATCGATATTCTTAACTTCTACCTAGAATGGTACATATTTGAAATTCCATGTGTCGAGCCTTACAGAAATTTATTTGTGGACGTGATCTATAGTGATGTCCTATACATCAAAGTTTCTAGACGGCCTCACGTATGACGTGTTATTCCTATATGTCTTCTAGGTCTAGAGACATCAACGCAGTTAATCATAACGATCGCTCACTCTAATATCTACACGGAGAAAAAAATCCGGGGTTTAGCGCAAGAGAGTTCAAGGCGCTAACGCATGGACTACTCAACAGGCGCATATCGCAGGCGTCTCTTGTTTTATTTTCAAGAGCTTCCACGGAATGTCTCGGTGAGACTCCTTGCCGTCTGCTTTTAGGCCGCGCCGTCTGCCTGTTGACACGTTTGCACCACTAAATGTTCGTGAGGAGACTCACTGAGAAAGTCCGTGGAGGCTCTTGGAAATTTTGCGTGCACTTTTGGAATTAATGCGTGACAAATGTTCACGCGCTAATACCTACATTTTTCTCTCCGTGTAACGCTTGAAGAAACAAGTGCGCGCAAAATTTGAATTCAATCTAACGATGTGTGGCCTACGCTAATAGCAAATTAAAATTCAAGATACTTTTCCATTAATTATTATTACACCGCACGTCTCAACATGCTCCTAATCGTTAATATTTTTTCAAAGTTTTTGAATGCTTTGTTTCGAAAATTTCCTAATTACAGGTGAAGGGTGTTGCAGCAGAAGCAACTAAATTTCGCAAAAAAATGCCCGTGCCACTAATTTCAGTACTCTTGAGCCCTAACAGGACAAGTTTTTCCTCTACAGAGGGCTTACAGCTTCCATTCACGTTTTTCTAGCGTGCTGGTCGACATATACACTTAGTTAACTTAAATTAACCCCTTTAATCCACTGTGCCGGGGGTCCTTGACCCAGTGGGGGGTGGCACAGGTACATTTTCTAAAAGCACTAATTGCCCTCTACAATATGGTATAGATTTCATCTCTCTGGCTCACGACAGGTGAATATTAGATAAATCTGTCGCTAAGAATCCATTTTTATCGCACCTTTGACCGACTTGGCGCTGGCACAGTGGCCACTCTTGGACTATAGACTGTAAAGATAGTATAAACTAATAATGCTTCAATTTCAATTGACTTTCTTCCTTCATACATAATTTTTCTTGTTTGCTTTCACTGCACGACACTGAACGATGGATTGACTGCGTTCCGCTCTGAGGTCTCCTTTTATTGATCGCTATCCCCACTCCACCAGCACTTCTAGCATGTTCCCAAACTTGAATATTCCCCTTCCTCCATGTGCCACCTACATGGGACCCTTATGTCTTGGTCGTTAAAGTAGGGACCTACATTACCGACTGAGGTATGGATCAATGGCAGATCCCTCCATTACCGGCTGATGGTAATGCAGATCCCTACTTTACCGACGGATGGTAATGTAGATCCCTACCTTACCGACTTACGACTGCCCTATAACTGTTTTACCGACTGTTTGGTAACTGACCGACTGATGATAACTGACTGGTGGCGCCATCTGTCGGTGACAGCTGGAACTATGTAGCGGTTCCAGAACTGTTGAGAACTGACTGGCGGCGCCATCTGTCGGTGGCAGCTGGAACGTCGTAGCGGTTCCAGAACTGTCCTTGTTATACTACTGTCAACCTTTATAGAAAAATTACATGTCGTTGGATTCAGAAAAATCACGGATTGCAGAATTAAGAAATTTTTTATTTCACATTTTTTCCCATTTTCCTACAAAGGACCCTTGAGGGAAGGGTTAGTCTGTACAAGCTGCCAGGTACCTGACCAGAAAGTAGGCCGTTGGTCAGGCCGTTCAGGGTACTCTGACTTGGTCAAGTGCGTGCCGACCACTGCTCTGAGGTCATCAGTTAAGCGCACAGATTCGAAGCACTGGCCTGGTGCGTTATGTAAGTGTGTAAGTGTGTGTGTTCATTACTCGAAGCCGTTTAGCGACCATCGAACGTGAGTATCCCGTGAGAGCCTCAAGCGCAAGAAGATCGCTGACTCATTTTCGAGTCTTCTCAAAATCGGCTTCTACCCCCAATGCTGGTCCCCTCGACATAAACCTTGGTACACCAGCTTTTTCTGAGGGGACCCACAGCTTAAGGTGGGTTCCGAACCACCGAAGCCCTGGTAGAAGTACATAGAAAAATTTCCATTGGTACTGGCTCAGGGATCGAAACCCAGACCTCCTGCATGGAAGTCTGACGCGCTATCGTCTAAGCCGCCGAGGCTAGATGGAGCTATGAATTAAAAATTATTTTAAATAATTTTTTCTGAAAAAAGATCTTCTCCTTTCGCTCCGCTAAGAGTCGAATCATACATAAAGATACCATTGCTTGGAAATTTTTATTTGTATCATCTAGCATAATAATGTGTTCATTTCTGAAAAAGGTTTCTTTTTTCAATCCCTCTAGTACCTTAATGGGAAAGCACCTGACCGGAAATCAGAAGTTCTGTGGTTTGACTCCCAGCGGAGCGAAAGGAGAAGATATTTTTTCAGAAAAAATTGATTGAAATAATTTTCAATTCATAGCTCCATCTAGTCTGAGACAGACGTTAAAAATGTCTGTTATTCTCTAATGATAATACAGATTCCTTGAAAAATTTGATTTGTATCATCTAGCATAATCATGCGTGTATTTCTGAAGAAGGTTCATTCTCTCCATCTCTCTAGTAGTTTAATGAGAAACCACCTGACCGGAAATCAGAAGTTTTGTGGTTCGACTTCCAGCGGAGCGAAAGGAGAAGAACTTTCTTCAGAAAAAAATTAATTAGAAAGAATTAAAAAAAAAATCTAAATAAATTCCATTTGTTTGAAGAATTCCAAATTAATGAACCAACGTTAATCAATATTCGACTAGAACAATAGTAATAATTTTTAGAGAAAAAAACGAATTTCCGAAAAAAAAATTTAAACAAATTTCATTTGTTTAAACAATTGGAAATTAATTAAACAATGTTAAGAGATAGTGCACTCAACTAATATAAATAATTTTAAGTAAAAAAAGACGAGAATACAGTGCTCAAAAGGTCGATTTCATGAAGAATTGACATATTTGATTTTAAGGGTAGTTTTCAGGGACTCGTGAGGGTGTGTTAGGGGTGTCAAACCCATATGTCTGATACATGAAATTCTTTATTGTATAATTTTCAGCAAACCTTTATGCTCTTCCGTCACATTTTCCCAAGCCCAAAAAAATTATTCCAAAAACTCAAAGAAGTGATTTTTCCTCATGCATTTTACATGGGAAACTTCAAGTCAAACCCGGCACCTTTTAAAATCAAAATTGAATCGAATTCGAAATGAAGTCTGTTTTCTCATGAACCATTTCATGCACCGACATCGGAGCATTACAAAATTCAACAATCAAAATTAAATTTCCAAACTACCACCTTCCCGGATCATTACAGACAAATATATAACAAAAGAAAAAATAGCAAGAAAAGGGAAAGAGTCAACCAAAACCAACATCTCACTCTTTCCTCGATCTTTCCTCGTCTTTTTTATACTACTAGGGACCAACATGTTTCGAAGCCAATTTCGACTTCCTAATCAGGGATTACACAGCTCCACAAAAAAAATCGAGAAAATTACTTCTGGACTCTGAATATGTCAATCACATGTTTTTGGGGTCGCTGAATCCAAATTCGTGGTCCATTTAACCCTATCACGTAATAAATCAAAATAAATCCTTTATAGATTGACCAATCATTCGCAATAAGCCCATAGCCCTATTGTTGTGGCTCCTCATATGAATTCGCGCCAGTTTACAGGAATTGATAATTATCACGTGATTGAGCCCTTGCCCTCGCGTCGATTCCGATAAGCTTGTTGTGCGAAAGCTCTGAATCGCCGTGTAATCCACATGCTAAGAGTGCCTAATTTCTCTTCTTCGCTCTGTCTAGCGAGTCTTATTACATATCTCGCGGATCCCGGTTTAATCAATGCTTCGCGAGTGCTTGTACGCCTTTGTGGCATATTTGTGAAATTTAATAAACCTTGTGGCTTTCTAAATGAAAGTTCGTAGTCTTTTTACTCAAAACGAAGTTCCCAGATCTACGTACTACTTATCCAGCAAATTATTACACAAAGTTCGACTTTTGTTCAATTAAATTAAAAGAGTACGAACATAAAATTGGTCCTCCGAGCCAGATTGGGCGTGATCTGTGAGAACGAATTCGTAAAAATTTCATACGAGAAACATTTTCGGAGAATAAAATGCACCTTTTAGTGAGAGTATAATTTCGGTTAATAAGTGGAGAAAAATCTCATTTAAGAACCACTGAACAGCCAAGAAAACTGAAGTTCGTGCACATTAAAACAGTGAACAATAACCGAGAAACATAACGGTTGTGGAAGTAAGAACCCGAATTCGATTAAATAACTTTTAATAGATTCATAATATTCAAACATTCCAGAATCTTATTTTGTCTTCATTCGAGACATGAGATCGTATCAATTCAATCTCATTGTCTGAACACCTGGGTCTCCTTCACAACATTAGTCTGTTTATTGAGTTTCTCTTTTGCTCGCGTTATAATTCGAACTCCTTAGAAATAAATACAATTTTCATGTACGTTTACTGATTCATAATTTGAACTTTAAAACCGATCTCACTATGAATATATCTTTCTAAACAAGTGTCTCACTCTCACACACAGTGCAAAAATGTCAAGTAGAAACTGACGGTAATGTGCTACGTGAACTGTTTATTGATCACGTTGTGATTCAAATACAAGATTACAATTCTCTTATAATTTAAACAATTAATCGTCATTGAAATAAGTAGACGTGAAAAAATGGATGCCCTTTTAGCTGAACAGGAAGCAGCTATTGAATCCTTAGAAAGGATTTTACCTAGCTTCATGAAATTAGAGAAGGAAGGTGTCACTTTAGCTGTCGCAGAAGGAAGATTTACCATTTTGAACGAAAATTGGAGCCTTTGTCAACAACAACATCGAAAGATTGTAGTCGAAGCGGTGAAAGTAGATAAGTCTCAAATTACTTATTTTTGTGAAGATGTGTTTAAGAAGGCAGAGCTAATCTCTTTCAAAGCTCATGATTTTTTTGTTGAAATAATCGCACAGTTCAAAGCCTCAAATAGTACTTTAGACTCAACTACAATGAAAGATATTAATATTTCGCATGATTCTTGTTCATCTATGAAATTCAAAGATATAGAGCTGCCAAAATTCTCTGGTGATTATCTTGAATGGCAAAACTTTATTGATTTGTTTGAATCAGTTGTCGACAGTAACGAAAGGTATTCTAACGTTCAGAAATTATATTATTTAAAATCTAGCTTGACTGGCGAAGCTCCACAAGTAATTAAACATATTGCAGTTACTGATAGGAATTATTCCAGTGCTTTAGATTCACTTAAAGAACGTTATGAAAATAAGCGAGTTATTATAAATGCATATTTACATTTCTTTATTTCTCTTGCGCCTATAAAAAATGAAACAGTGAAGGATTTGAAGCAACTTCGTGACACAACAAATGAAGCTTCGTTAGCCTTGAAAAATTTAGGTCGCCCAGTAAAACATTGGGACGACATGTTAGTATTTTTGATAGTCAAAAAACTGCACAAATCCTCGCTGACAGAATGGGAAAGATATGCAGCCGATCTTCCTGAAGTTCCATCTTATAAGGACCTTGAATCATTTTTGTCCATTAGAATTCGTACTTTAGAAGCAATTCAAATGACCAAAGATAACAATTTCAGTGGTTCACAGTTGAATTCAAATCAAAGTAAATCACATCAAACTAATACTCAAAACAATAACAATAATTCAGGGACACTGAAGTGTATCTTATGTCAATCGAATCACGCCTTATATCAATGTGCTCAATTTAAAGTTCAACCTGTTTCGAAAAGAATGGAGATAGCTCGTGAGCATCGTTGTTGTTTTAATTGGTTAAAAAAAGGGCATATGCCACGTAACTGTAAAAGTAAATCCATATGTATTCAATGCAAACGTAAGCATCATTTCTTGCTACACAGCAAGCAATCTTCCCCAATTAAGAATACTAAAAATCAACAACCTTTTAACGCCTTTGACTCTTGTCATTTGTCGACTAAAGAAGAGCATTTTTCGAATTCAAATAGGTCAAATGCGCATTCTAATTTGAGACCAAGTACATCTACTACTAATTCCAATACTAAAACGCATCATGCTACTAGTCGAAGCGCCATGTTACTCAAACTTTACGAGCGCATCGGTATCCTATTGAGACAATAGTAACAGGAATGTATGATGTCTATATCGGGACAGCAAAATCGCGAATCAATTTAACTGCCTTTCCTTATAATAAAGATAGTCCAGGCACCTTGCTCTCCTTGTTGGTATTACCAAGTGTCACTAAATATGTGTCACCTCGGGTAACAAATTTTCCGATGGAATATCTCTCTGACCTTGAGTTAGCAGATCCTGAACCCTTTTGTACAAACAATAAAATAGATCTTGTTATTGGTGCTGATTATTATGGCTCAATTTTGCTACCTGGTCTTATACAAGGACCTTCTAATGATTTTACGATCCAATCAACTATATTTGGTTGGATTATTTCAGGTCCTTTGAAGAATTGTTTTGGGAACTAGAAAAAGTTCCTGAAAAAATTCATCTCACAAAAAATGAGCAACAATGTGAACAATACTTCCGCGACACACATATTCGCAATCCAGATGGTAGATACGTCGTGCGTCTCCCATTTATGAAGGATAAACAAGAAGCTTTTGGTGAATCGTTTCACATTGCAAAAGCTACGATGTTTAGGATTGAACATCGGTTAAAAGATAATTCAGAATTAGAGCTCGAATACAATAAATTCCTAAAGGAATATGAAGAATTAAAACACATGCGAGAAATTAAGAATCCTTTTGAACTTAAAGGTTCTAATTTAAAGCCGGTATATTTACCGCATCATACCGTAATCCGGGAAACAAGTAGTACTACCCGCGCCCGTAGTTTTCAACGCTTCATCCCCTACATCCTCTGGAAAATCCCTTAATGACCAATTAGAGGTAGGCCCGAAGCTTCAAGCTGACATTACGTCTATCATTCTTCGATGGCGTTCGTATCGATTCGTATTGGTAGCCGATATCTGTAAAATGTTTCGACAGATATTAGTTGATCCTCGTGATATAGACTACCAACGTATCTTGCATAGACGTAAACCGTCTCAAAATATTTCTCATTTTCAGATTCTTACCGTAACTTATGGTACCGCCTCAGCTCCTTATTTAGCCAACCGCGTTTTGAAACAATTAGCTGAGGATGAAGGATCTAAATATCCTTTAGCAAAAGAAATCTTAGAACGTGATTTTTATGTTGACGATGTACTGTTTGGAGCAGATGACTCAAATTCTGCCGTTCTTAAGGTCGTCGAGTTGGATAAACTTCTCGCTAGTGGAGGTTTTTGCCTTCAAAAATGGGCTTCTAAAGAACCCAGAATACTAAACGACTCACACGTTCTCTCAGATAACAATATGATCAGTTTTTCACAAGAAGAAACTGAAAGTAGAGCAGTTCTAGGTTTGCACTGGAATGCCAAAAGGGATATTTTTCAATTTAAAATCTCAACAATAGATCCTCTAGTAGCAACAATAAGAATAGTACTTTCAATTATCTCGAGATTGTACGATCCTTTGGGATGGGTAACCCCTGTAGTTCTCGTGGCCAAGATCTTAATGAAAGAACTCTGGCTGCGTAAACTAGAGTGAGATGCATAATTACCCGATGATCTTCTGGATCAATGGAAGAATTATTACTTGAAACTTCCATTGCTACGGGATCTTAAAATTGTTCGCTGGACAGAAAAAATGTCAAATAAAACAGACTGCGAGCTACACGGATTTGCTAATGCTTCCATGAAAGGATATGGTGCAATAGTATACTTAAGAATTTTACGAGACCTTGATGATCCGCATATTACGCTTCTTATAGCTAAATCTGAAGTAACTCCATCAGTTACCGTTCCAATTCCTCGTCTAAAGCTTTGCGCTGCCGTCCTTCCATCAAAATTGATTCGAAAGGTAGAAAGAGACCTTAATCTAGACAATGTTCCGATATATGGATGGACAGATTCTTGAACTGTTCTGGCCTCGCTTGAAAAAGAACCGTCAACCTGGCCCACCTTTGTCGCCAATCGGATTGCGGAAATCCAAAGTAAAACTCCGACCATAAAATGGAAGCATGTTCCTACCGCCGAAAATCGAGCAGATTCTGCATCAAGAGGTCTCTCTCCGTCAGAGATTCTGGATAATAAATCATGGTGGTATGGACCGCATTGGTTGAAATGCCACTCTATCAAATGGCCTACATTAACACCAGCCCCTCCATCCACCGAAGATCTTAAGGAGCGAATAACAACTGAAGTTCATACTTGCGTAGCAGATTGTCCCGTTTTTTCACTTAATCAAGTACCGCAAAAAATGTCTTCTTGGCCAAAACTGTTGAGAGTCACGGCATAGATAGAGCGTCTCAACTTGGACCCTTTTTGATCATTTTTCACGAAAATCGTTAAAAATCAGTTTTTCAAACATTTCTCATGTCTTAAGATTCTAAAAAAAAGTCGAAACAAAATCTTAAAAAATTATATTTTTGAGAAATTTCTGAAAAACTGATTTTCAACGACTTTCGTGAAAAATGATCAAAAAGGGTGCACGTTAGACGCTCTATCTCGGTAGCTATTACACATTTTCAAATGTTCAAGGGCTCATTTTGAAGGTAATTAAGTCCTCTACCCACACCGATAAACTTACTATGGATAAAATACGTTCCTGAGGAGGTATCTCGGAAAAACCGATTTTTTTCACTAATTTACTTCACTAATATGCGCTCTATCTCAGTAACCAATAAATATTTTCAAACGTTATAGGGCTCATTTTGAAGGTAATAATATTTCATATAAATCATGTGTAACGTACTTTAGTGATAAGATACATCCTTTAGGAGATATTCCCGAAAATCAATTTTCGGTATTTATGGCCTACTTATATGCGCTCTATCTCGGCAACCAATGAATATTTTTTGAAGTTATAGGGCTCGTTCGAAAGGTAATTTAATTTTACTACAAATCATACAAGGACAATTTTTGTGATATAATACATCCCTGAGGAGATATTCTCAAAAAACCGATTATTGGTACTTTTAACTGAACAAAAAAGTGATTTTCTCGCGAAAAGGATCTGTCCAGATTTTGTCTCAGTGATTTTTGAGCACTCCTAGGTACCCGAAAGAGCTTGCCACATTTACTTCTCTTAGGTGTTTCAAGCAGACTTTTTTTTTCTTCCCGACCGCAGTGTGCACTAGGCAGCCAATTCTGGCCCAGAATCTGGCCGCTATCACTGGAGTTAATTTAAAAAATAATAAAAAATCATTGAATTTTTTTAGGACGCATCTATATACGACTGCATATCGTCCAAATATTTGTTATAATTTCAAAAATGAAATATCATTCAAACATTTTGTTTAATTTTAGCACCCACTACTGCTATACTCCAACGATATGACAAAAAAGGTATTTAAAAAATAAATATTAATTGATTGCAAGTATTTTGACTTTGAATATTAATGGGTCCTGTGTAAAGTCAATAAATATATTACATTTTTAAATATTATATTACAAATAAAATTTCTAACGCGCTAAACCTACGAGTTGAAACTCGATGAAGAAGCCATCATCATAAGATACAGCTCAAAAAAGTTAAGACACCAACTTTTAAACTGTCTTTTTCTAATTAAATATTTATTATTATACGACGTTATGTAAATGTAAAAAATACGAACTGTTAACAGGAATATCTTGTAATATTTTGTCTTTTCGCATTTTAGACTACTTTGCAACTTTTTACAATGGCTTGAAATGTAATTTTTTATGAAAATTTAAAATTTGTAACGAAGCAACTTAGAAATTTGATCGTAAACTATGACGATTTTTTAATAACAAATTTTTTCAAATTTCCGTGTGAGGTTTGGTTTTTAGGTGCTTTAGACCATTTTACAACGTTTAAGATTAAAATAAAATGTATTTTCTTCTGAAAATTTACAATTTTACATAAAGATGGAACTTCGAATTTTTTTAATTAAAAAAAAAACAGGAAAGAGGTTGTATTCGCGACAGTTGTATCTATAGTTCTTAGACATTTTAGAACACATGATCCATATTCTTAAACCCATTTAAGAATTTTTTTAAACATTCATACTCTTGGCATAGTACTGCGCCGATCGTGGAGCCAGCCGTTAACCAGTACTGGGCGAATGGCCGCTTATCTGTACTGGTGACCAGTACTGGGCCAGTACTGCGCCTGTGGTGAACCCCGGCGGAGTGCGGAAATTTCCACCTGGGTCGTCGGCTCACCAGCGGACACCAATAATGGCCCAACCTCGCCGTTAATATCGCACCGTGATCTGAATAAGTGCTTTGATCTGTACTTGGCACCTAATATCAACCTTTGCTAGGCCAAACTCTGGCTTTTTCTATTGGAACATGGTTTGCCGTAGTAAAAGTCACACTGGGCCCAGTGATGCGCCTTTGCTGGGACAGACTCTGGCTTTTTCTATTAAAACATGTTTAGCCAAACTAAAGACGATGTTTGGAATAGCAGTGCGCTGAGACTGGGTAGAACTCTAGCTTTTCCTCTTAAAACATGGTTTTCCGTAGTGAAAGTAACACTGGGCCCAGTGATGCACGTTTGCTGGGCCGACCTTGGCTTTTCCTATTGAAACATGTTTAGCCAAAGTAAAGACGAAGTTGGGAA